>JAQQSK010007912.1:0-13752 GCA_028658325.1 Potorous gilbertii | reverse complement strand
CTAAAGCACAAATTTATATTTTGTGCTTACTGAAAGTCTTTTTTTCTCTCTTTGTGGAATCCTCATGAAGTTCCTCTTAAGCTTAGCTCTCTGTTGGGTTCAAAGAGTGAGTGCTCTTGTGGAGTACTAAACAATCTTTCCTTGGAGGCTTTAGCTTGTCCTTCGTGTTCTCTTAGCTCCTGGGGTAGACACTGGCACCAGTAACAGCTGCCAGGGTACACTACTACCCATACTGATGACTGATGGATTCTGGAATCCCCTGATTTTTTGAAGTTCACAAGGTCATCATGTCACCAGTGAAAGGGGAAACCTAACACTGCGGGCTCACTCCTTTCCCTTTGCTGCTCTTTGAGCAGTTTGAATACTTTCTAAATTCTGAATTTCCAAAATATCTTGCTCTGTTCTACCCAGGACATAACTGATTTCCTTCAAAAAAATTCAGAAAACATTTCTTGTGTAGTGTCCTATATTTTCATCTCTTCATCAAAGCACTTTGCTCCTCCCACATTGTTTAAGGACTTGTCCAGACTTCAGTGATTCCTCTGATTAATTGATGAATGATCAGTCTTATGATCTTTTCCCCTACGATGCCTTCAAATTGATTAAGGATTTATGTCCACCCTGTTTACTTCTGATTGATTGTTTCAAGTGAGATGTTTGAGCCTTCTGTGATTAATTGGGAGTGGAAGTAGACCCTGACCCTTTTATAACAAAACAAGCTAACTGAGAAGAATGTGAAGGGTTTATTTGAAAAAAGAAAAACTGAATTAAGGCAGACTCGTACTCTCAAATTTTTCAAATAAATTTTAAAGCTAATTCTGCAAAAACAAATATCTAATACTGGTCAGATATTCTTAAAAGAGACCAGTGGAACAGAACATAAATATTAGAAATAAAACCAAACAAGTACAAAATATCAAAACTAAGGAAAAATTACTTTAAATAAATATAGTTGAGAAAATGGCTAACAATATTGCTCCCCTCCTAAAAAAAGAGAATAAGAAATTTAGGATCATAGAGTTATAATGAGAAAATGAATTTTAAAGTTAGATGAAAAGGAAATATTTATCTCAATTATGGGAAGTAGATTAATTTTCAATTATTGAACAGAAGAAATTAGTGGGTATAATGTAGGTGGATTTTATTATATAGAAATGAGAAAGTTCTGTACAAGTCAAAACAATAAGATTATGATAAAAATATTGGTGAATCTAAAATTTACAAGCAGTTGCTATAAATATTCAAGCAATATCCAGGCATCACTGGGTAAATTACTACATCCAATCTAATTCAACAAGCATCTACTACACTCTTGGCCAACCAGTCTTGAAGGGAGTCAGAGAAATCAGGTAAAGGGAAAAAAGCACTTCCAGGCAGGAGGAGAAAGGAAAGGGGCTGCCATCTCTTGCTTTGAGAAAGGAAGGAGGAGACAGTGGGTGAAGATTTTTGAGTAATGTGAAGTAGGCAGGAGGGGAGAAGAAAATGGCCCTGACTTTTTCAATGAATCATGAGGCAAGGTTTTAATCTCAGAGGGTGCAGGACAGAACACTGTGGGAGACCCAAGGGAAGAAAAGGTTTGGAATGGCCTCTGTAGGGCTTGGGATGCCCAATTCTCAGTAAAAACATGAAGATTACCTTGCTGCAATCAGGGCCTACATAAGATTATGTCACATCAACTTGTAGTGGGCCATATCACTGTGGTTTTGTTATTTTTTCCTTAGTTCAACAGCACATTAATAGGAATGAAGGAAGATGTTAGGAATAATCCTAAGGGTTGGGGCTTGGCAAGATGTGATTGTCAGTAAGACAGGGGAACAAGAAATTTTTAGGGCCAAGGACAGTGCTGAGTTGAACTGGTTGGCCAAGAGTGTAGTCAATCCAGAGGTGATAGCTTCAGAAAGAACTGAGGTATAGGCAGGGAAGGAAAATAGTTGTGGAAAATGACAATGAATATCTCTTTGTAGAGCTAAGGGGAAATGCAGGCATAGGTGATGGGAACCAGCTAGAATAACAAAGTGAGAAATCAGTATTTGGGGGAAGCATCAATACTGAATGTCCCTGTGGTGGTGATAGATGAGAGACCTCAGAATCTGGATTGGAACATCTATCTATTGATAGAGCATGGAGGCAGAGGCAAGATGGCGGAATGAAAGCAGGTAGTCATGGAGCTTTTCCACAAATTCCTTCAGATACCTCTAAGGGGTAAATATGAGTGGTTTTTGTAGAGGCAGAATCCACAAAGAGGCACAGAGAGTGTCAGATTTCTAGTCCAGGACAACATCAAGTGCAGACTCAACCATGGTAGAGTCAGAGCAGACCCCAGAGGACTGAATCACCAGAGGTAGTGGCAATTCCCAGACCTCTCAGTGAAGGATGGAGTCTGCTGGAACTGGGTAAGAAAGAAGCAGTCAGCCCACAAACTAAATGTTCGAAGGTCACCTATTTAAACTTCCCAGAGCCAAGAGGGTGGAGTAAACTGTCACTGTCCCCTTCCCTTCTTGACCTTGAAAAACCCAGAGAATATTGCCCCAGGAAAAATCCTGGAGTAGTGGAGACAGCCAAAAGGAAATGGGAAGCTTTTTAACTCAGGAAGCTAGGGGGATTAACCTCTTGCTATGACTGAAGGGAACTATTACATTATGGGAGGCATCCCAGCAAGCCTCATCTCAGCAGATCAGCCGGAGTTCCTGAGCCCCAGGGTGGTGGAACTGGCAAGCACCAACACCAGGACTCCAGGAGTGCCTTTGCACAACCAGGGGAAATGGTGGATACCAACAAGGAAGAGCATTCACCAGCTGCTGAGCCTATCCATGCTCTAGAGCAGCCCCACAGGAGAAGACCTCCAGCAGCCAGATCATACCTCATCCCCACGTTTCAGTGTAATGCTGGGAAAACCAAAAGAGACTGCACCTGGCTCAACACACACCAGTCAGCTCCAGCGCAGCACCAGGGAAGCTACAGCATATATAGCTTCCAGCTGCCAGAACCAGAGGCCACAGCACACAAAGCCAGTCATCAGGCTCCTAGCCAGTAGCACCAGAAGTGTGGGACAGAGCCCCCTGTGCCCCAAAAGCAGAGATCCACTTTAAAAACCAGGAAAAAGGGCAATCCCAATGGACAAAAAGCAAATTAGAAAAGCAATGACTTCATTGGTAGAGCATGAAATCTCAAAGGAGATGCTGTTGAGTAATGATGCTATTTGCAGTGAGGTTCAACGAGAACTCTGACTCCTCTAGTGAGTTGGGGGTATGAGTGAAAGTGCAATCAGTACTGGAAAGGGTGGTGAGGAGGGAGTTGGGGTTCATTTGGTGGCAGAAGATGAAAAGTGAAAGGAGAACGCTTAAATGAAGTTTGTCAGCTATTGAGCAGGCATTCCAGAGGGCACAGTGAAAAGGGCAGGCAGGTCTGTCATGGGACATTATGGGGATAGGACAGGGCACATGGGAATAAGGGAGGAGGCCACAGAGGATAGAGAATTGGGTTTTGTACATCAGCATTCAAAGGCTTTGGATCACTAGGTTCAGGTGGCCAGTACACTAAGTATTGAGGAGTCAGTCCGGCAGAGTGTCATTGATTAGGGGAGGTTTTGTTGGGGGAGACACTTGATTAGGCTGTTCAAAGTCCTCTCCTGATGACTAACCACAGGTGGTAGTGTTATGTTCTGTGGTGCCCCTCCAGGCTCTATGCACAGAACACAGGAGAAAGTGACAGGAAGCCTACGGAGTCTGGTGAGGAGGCAGGTGGGTGCCTGGCTCCAGTCTGAGGACTGCCAATGAGGCAGCTCGGGAGACAACCCTGGAGCAAGGATGATGGCTAGGGGGATAGTTCTGATCTTGAGGATGGCCAGTTTGGTGCTTGAAAGGGAATCATGTGCCACAAATGCTGAAAGACAGACTGAAGCCAGATTGTAAAGTGTTTATATAACAAGCTGATGAGTTTCTCTGGCGGCAACAGGGAGCCATGGGAGATTCTTTAGTGATAGAGTGAAGTGATCCAACTTGTGCTTTAGAAAAAAATTTTTGTCAGCTGTTCAAAGGCCAGATAGTCAAAGGATACAAATAAACAGTTTACAAAAGAGGATAAACATATTGTAAATTGCTTGAAAAAAATGTTCAAGCTCAATAATAATCTGATAAATCAAAATTAAAACAACTTTATTGTACCATTTCACATCTGTAAAACTGGCCAAGAATACTAATAGACAATCTCAGTGCTCGTGGGGAAGTGGGCACAGTCACACATTGCTGGTAAAATGTCAAATTATTAGAAGGTCTTTTGAGGGCCAAATGGCAGTATGCAAAAAACTTAACAAAAAATAATCAAACCCTTAAACTAACTAAGTCCAGAGTTGGGAGCATTGCATAGCAATGTTACAAAAATGATAATAAAGAAAAGTCTGTTATTTTTCAACATCATTTGTGGCTGCAAAGAATTGAAAACAATCTGAATGTCCAACACTGGGTAAGTGGCTAAACCAACAGCTACCGATTATCTATAAACATTAATTTAACTGCTGATCTTCTAAATTTAGAGGCACGTTTCCCATTGACATCTCAGGCCCAACAAGGCCCAAATCAAATCCTCTTTCCCCTGAATGCTTCTTACTTTTCTGAACTTGCCTTTTACTGGGGGTGGGTGGATGGGGTGCATCATTACCCATCAGTCACCCCAGTTCTAAACCTCAGGGTCATCCCTGGTTCCTCACACATGCACTCGACACAAACAATCAGTTTTAAACTTTATCATTTCTTTCTCTACAACCGAGGTTCCAATAACCAGCTGGAGGGTGCAGCAATAACCAGATAAAAATGTAATTAATATTTAGCAAAATAAAAATACAATGAGACATAGTACTATGTTACAGTTTCTAAGTCAATATACAGTCCGTAGTGATTCTTATGTATGATTCAGTGGGTCCTACTTCTCTTTGTTTGGTACCCCTGCTTTATATTCTCTCACACAGATGCCAACCTACTCCCAAACCTTGTCCCCTCTTATATGGGCCATTGCAATGGCCTGAGACATTGATCTCCCACACACCAACACTACAGTAGCGTTAGAGAGATACCGTTTCATTCAGATTATTCTGAAGAATTAGAAATCATAAAATTATTGTCACACAAATTTGACAGTTCAGTTCTGAAGTATTTTGGAAATATTAATGCCAATATGTTCCTCAGCGAAAGTCTTATTCCAAGAGGAAATAGTGGAGGCCTACCTTGCAAAGATGCAGCAGGAGTTGAAAAAGAGTATAGCTAAGAAACTTGATGAAGCCAGATTTATTAATGAATCCTCAAGAATGCCAAATCTGAATCAGAATCCAGTTTCCCTAGCAACTCAGGAATATTTAGGGGTTTTAAAGAACAAAAAATACATGCTTTAAAGGAACAAATCATTTGTGAAATGAACTATGATTACTTAATACTTAATAGTTTTCCATTGAATACATAAATGTGAAAAAATCTAATTAGGAAATGTGTTATGTCATGTTTTAATATGTACTGCGTATATATAAACATATCTGTATAGTTGTTTATTAAAACATTTCTCTGTAACACTGCCCCCCCTAAATTGTTAGTTGTTGCAGGTACTCTAGAAAGCACTAAATTGATTGTAATGATGGAGTGATGGGGCCTAGATCCCAAAAGAAAAAGACAATGTCTCTGGAAGCAGCTCAGGGTCTCAGTGAGCCCCTGTGAGAAACTCTTTCCTCATTGCTGGCACATATAGACCTGACCCTATAATTCCTCAGATAAAATCTATCAGTGAAAGCACAAGGGTGCTTGCCCAAGGACCCTGTCTCTGGCAACCCTTTGTGTAAATAGAATTATCCTGTCTCTTCTCCCCCAATAGCTACTATCAACAGAGCTGTCTCTGTTGAATCCCTCAAATTTCCCATACATCCCAGCAGTCCAGAACACTGGTACCTACATTCAAGGCATCTGAACATCTTGGGTATTCCTTTGAAGATGGACCATGCCTTAATCTGACCCCAGATGACCTAATTAGCATATTTGGCATTCTTTTCACTGTCCCTTTTTCCATATAAGTTTTAGTATCACCCAATTAGTTTGCAAGTTTCCTAAAGAAATTAACCTCCTTCAGAGTGTCTCAATAAAACTATCACTTAACTAGAAGACAGTTTGAGTGTGTGAATTCCCTCCAGGTGACACTACCTGTACCCTGACATTTTTGGAGTCTCAGCAACCCTAAACCACATCAGTAATACTTTAGCTATCTAACTTTGAAGGTTGTATAGTATTTTCTATTTAATATCATGGAATATAGATCTAAGCATTTAGTAAATTTTGGTAGAATTATTTTGATATATTGCTTTTAGGTATTCTGGAAATCACTAAATTGACTGTAATACTTTACTTATCTTTGAAGGCTGAAATTCTGGGGTGTAGGTGTCTTCAGGGTCTTCTGGTGTGAGAGCTGTGAGACTTTTTCAGGGCTGCTTCCCCCCTTTGTGTCCACCTGTTCCATCTAACTCTCACTTAGCTCCAAGGAGCTATAGCAAGTGCAGTGGCCACATCTGGTAAACCATTTCAGCAAGCAAGCTAATCTACGTTGATGGTAATGGAGAAGTCTCAAATCTGTTGGTGAATTAGGGGGTTGTCTAACCAAAGTATGTGATAACTTCCCCTGGGAGAATGGGAGGATGAGACCAAGAAACCATTTATTTCAACAGTCATGAAGGCAGCTGAAGCAGGTGCTGTGGAGTGCCTAAAGCTTGGTTAGACACTGGAAAGGCCAGTGTCATCAAATACATCTCAAGCCATCACCAGTAATTTTGACTCTGTTCTGGCACTGGACTATGATGACTCTGGAGGAGAGAGGCAGACAACTTCATGCAACTCTGCCTTACTTTAAGTCCAATTTACACAAAAATCAAAAGACATCAACTATATCATTTTTACTTGTCTCAAAGTCCTGTGGTGACAGTTAAGCATCAGGTAAGGATACACTGGGAGCTATAGTCACAACCTTGCACAGGCAGCCCAGACCATAGGGTCATCTTCTCACTGGAAGTAGCAGTGGGATTTGGCAGCCCCTTGGGTGTCTGAGCAGCCTTTTAAGGATCACACTGCTCATCTCCTAGTGTGAGCAAGAGGCTAGAAAAGGTGCCCTAGAAATTGGCTGCTTACCCAACCCTGGTCTGATTACCGTGGCAGGTGTGGATCCCACCTTGCAGTTGAAATACACAAAAAGGTCTGCAAAGATGATTCCACTCACCATCAGTACATGGAATGTGCCCAGTAGACCTGAAAGACAAACAGTTTTTGTTGCAAGAGAACTCAGCAAACATCTCATCTAAACAGCAACCCTGAGTGAAACAAGATTGGCAAATGAAGGTCAGCTTACTGAAGTTGCAGCTGGTTACATTTTTATGGAGTGGTCACAGTGAAGGGGAGCGCCGTGAAGTTGGCATATGTTTTGCAATCAAAACAAATCTAGTCAAGAAGCTTGTATGCCTACTAAAAGGAATGAATGATAGGTTTGTGACAATGTGATTGCCACTTGCAGAAAAATCTCATGCTACCACCATCATAAGTGCCTATGCACCTGGAATGACGAACCCTGAGGAGGTCAAAGAAAATTTTTATGAAGACCAAGAAACCCTTATCGTCAATGTTCCAAGAGAGGACAAGCTTATAATTTTGGATGACTTTAATGTTAAAGTAGGCTCAGATCATCACCAGATTACTCCATGCAAGGAGTCCTAGGGATGAATGGAGTTGGAAACAGCAGTAGCAAGAGTCACTTAGTACTGAAGACTTGTGCATCTCATGACTTTCTCATCACCAACACTGTCTTCCATTTACCTAAACACAATAAAACTTCATGAACGCACCCTCGCAGCAAACATTGACATTTAATAGACTGTATGACTGAAAGGAGAAGGGATAGATCGGCAACATGTGGCATTGAGTGCTGGACTGATCATAGACTTATCCTCTACCAGTTATTCACATTCAACAAAAGCAGTGGCCACAAAGCAAAATGACTACCAGAAGAATGAATGTCAACAGATTAGAGTGCTTCTATGAACAGTTTCTTGTTAACTTAGAGGGAAAATTGAGCCAACACGCAGTTGGAAACTGTGGGCAGCTTTCAGGGATTTGGTGTATAGCGTTACATTTGCTCATCTGGGTCAGAACACTCACAAACATCAAGAACAGTTTGATGAAAATGATGGGGAAATACATTAGCTGCTAAATGAAAAATGAGAACATCACAGGATAGTTCATCCATCTCTAAGAAAGCAACATTTAATTCTACCAAAAGTACAAGTGAAGCTTATAGAGAGATGCAGGATTATTGGCTCGGTAAAAAGGCAGATGAAATTCAGTTTTATACCAACAGTAACAATCCAAAGTGCTTTTATGATGCCCTGAAGTCCATTTATGAGCCAAAGACCTGTGGTGTATCTCAACTACTCAGTGCTGATGGAGCCACATTCATTACTGATAAAGACATGATCCCAGAGAGATGGGCTGAACACTTCCATAGTGTTCTCAACAGAATGTCATCAATCAATGCTGAAGTCATTGGTTGTTCACCTCAAGTTGAAGTCAATCCCTTCCTAGCTGACATTCCAATTGAAGAAGAGGTTTTGAATGCCAGTAGGTTCCTTTTGTGTGACAAAGAACCTGGTGCTGATTCTATTCCAGATGAGATTTACAAGGTCCGTTGCTCATACAAAAGCTCACTTGAGATTTAGATTTTTCTGGTTATGTGGTAAGGCAAAGTTATGCCCCAGCAGTTAAAAGATGCAAGGATGCCTCTAATGTCCATCTCTATGAAGTTAAAGGAAGCACTGTCCTGTGATAATCACAGGAGGATCTTTTTCTTAGTCATTGCTGAAAAGGATTTTGTCAGAGTCTTACTTAATAGGCTAATCCTTCACCTATGGTCATCTACCTGAGAACCAGTGTGACTTCAGAAAGTGCCGAAGAATGGTCGATATGATGCTTGTTGCTCAACAACTGTAGAAGAAATGCCAGGAGCAGAGGCCTGTACACAACATTTGTAGATCTAAGGTCTTTGGTACTGTCAGTCATGATAGCTTTTGGAAAATGTCAAAATTTGGTTGAAGTTCATCAGCATTGTATGTCAATATCATGACAGCATGCTTTCTCAGATTTTGGATAATGGACAATGCTTCTATGCCTTCCTAATTAGCAACAGAGTGAAGCAAGGCTGTGTGCTTGTTCCCAAGTCTAAAGCAGGATGTTTTCAGCCACGTTGTCAAATGTCTTCAATGAGGTTGAACATGTCATCAAGGTCAGTTACCACACTGATGGTAAATTCTTTACTTAAAAAGGTTAAAAGCCAAGACCAAAGTGGAAGGAGTGTTGATCCATGATTTTCTGTTTGCAATGATTTTACACTCAATGCAGCCTTAAAAGCTGAGAAGCAACAAAGTATGGATCAATTCTCTGTTTCTTGTGCTAATTTTGACCTAGCAACTAACACACACACACACACAAAACACAAGTGCTCCATCAACTACCACCACACCATCCATATGTTGAACAGCAAATGGAGTTTTGAATGTTGTGGATAAGTTCATTTACTTTATCACTTTCCAGGGATACATGCATTGGTAACGGGGGTGACAAATACATTGCATTGCCAGAGCTATCTCAGTGTTTGGGAGGCTCTGAAGGAAAGTGTGGGAGAGAAGAGGTATTAGACTCACTACTAAACTGAAGGTCTACAGAGCTATTGTGATGACCTCATAATTGTATGCCTGTGAAACCTGGGCAGCCTACTAGTGCTATGCCAGAAAACTGAATTGCTTCCGTCTGAACTGTCTTAGGAAGATTCTGAAGACCTGAAGTCTTTTCTCAAATGAAACTGGCAAGCTTTCAAACTCTGCTGCAGAGAGCACAAGTTGCATGAGGTGGGCACATTTATTCAAATACCAAAAGTACACTTGCCAAAAAGACTTTTATGGAGAACTCAAATAGGGCAAGTGTTCACATGGTGGTTAGAAGCAGCAATACAAGGACATGCTCAAGTTTTCTCTTAAGAACTTAGGAATTGATTGTGTGACCTTGGAGACACTGGCACAAGACCACTGCCAGATGCATAGATTTAGAGACTCCACCCCAAATGATCACAGGGACTATTTGATCTTGACCTGTGGTAGGATATTCCAAGCTTGTATTGGTCTGATCAGTCAGTCGGTACACTGTAACTTGACTCTAGTATAGTGATATCATTTTGGTTCTCTTAGAGAACAAAGGACAAGAACCAACCAACCATGTTTTCTATTTAATATCATTGTGTGTAGACCTAAGCATTTAGTAAATTTAGGTAGAATTGTTTTGCTATACTGCTGTTATTTCTACTATCAGTATTTGAATTTTAATATATCTTTAACAGTGCCATAAAATTTAGATTGGATTTTAACTTATTTAAGTTACCATACATTTAAATTTTGTGTTTTTTTGTAAACTTTAATTAAATGAATACCAAAAGGGGGGCAGCAAGGTGGTACAGTGGATAGAACACTTCATTCAGGAGGAAACGTTCAAATCCTGACTCAGACACTTGACTCCTATTAGATATGTGACCCTGGGCCAGTCACTGAATCCCGATTACCTCCACAAGAAAAAACAAACAAAAAACTATCCCAAGTCTCTCCACATACCAATCCTTCACTAGGGGAACAAAGTGACTTTCTTGAAGCACAAGTTTGACTATATCATCCCTACTTAACAAACGCCAGTGATTCCCATTTATTTGTAGGATCAAATATAAAGTCCTCTGGCTTTTAAAGGTTATCACAGTCTTGCTCCTTCCTATCTTTCCAATGTTTTAACCAAGTACTCCCTGCAACAAATGATGCTATCCAGCCAATTTGACCTCTTTCTGTCCCTCACATGCTTTCTCATTGACTTCCTTCCATGCCTGGAATTTCTCCCTCCTCATCAAGGCTTCTTAGCAGCTCTGGTTCTCTTTAAGTCTCAGTACAGGCACCACCTTCTACAGGAAATGTTTTCTTGCCTCCTGGTTGCTATGGTCTTACCTTCTATCTTCTGTGTATGTGTTTTGTGTGTACTAATTTGTGTACATGTTTTTCTTATCCATTAAAATGTTTTTGCCATTCTTTTGCATCTTTAATGTCTTCAAGCACAGTAAGACCTTAATAAGTGCTTGCTGATGGTTCAATTCAAAATGCCAAAGACCCTTGTCCAATGACCATTTGTAACAGCAAGCAAAGTAGGATCTTTGCTGTTTTTCTGGATTGAATTTTAGCCAATCAGACATGTAAGTGGGCTCTAACCAATCAGATATGAGCATGTGGGGTCTAGCCAGTCAGATGCTGAGTAGAATTGTATATAAAGAGAGCAGGTATTGAGAAAGAAAACACTGAAGAGAGTCTGTTGAAGGGGTGAGCCAGTGCTGAGAAGAAGAGAGCTGACCTCTGAGAGCTGGGAGAGGAGATCTCTGATTGCAGAGACTTCCTGAAGGAGCCTCCAAACTTTGAAAGCTAATAGAATTGTAGGGCATAAATGGTGCTTATGAGAAGGAGAGCTGTTAAAGTGAACTGAGCTGTTAACACGGAGTCTCTGGACTTTGGAGGTGAATTGAGATAACAGTGATGGTGGTGTGTGCCAGTATTACTTTGTTGTGTTGAACTTTGTTTTTTCAGAGGTGGAGGCTAGCTGGGAGAGCTTGGAATGGAGCATTCTCCATGAGCTGAAACATGGAGCAGGAGGAGAGAGCTGCCTATGCGTGAACCCAGGCAAAAGTCGGGATTGTTCAACCCACAGAGGAAGAGCGATGGGACTTGGAAGTCAATCTCAAGTTAAGATGAAAGAGGACTTTGCTTGGACACTTGGTATTGATTGGGGAGAATGTTCTTACTGTAACCTAGGGGTGGATGGTGTGGTATTTTCTGCTACCCTTTAAGGATGTGTTGTGCTAAGGAAGACCCTAGTCTGGGACCCCCTGATTGTGTAAGCAAGTATTTTGGGGAATATTACTGAATGTAATGATATATGTTATATACCATATGACATACTGAGTGTTATGATATATAATATATATATATTTGAATGATATGTTTTACTTGATGATGTTGCTATGAATGTTACGCTATACTTTGTTGAACAATATTTAGTTTGTTAGTGAATTGTTGTTAGTGAATAAATAGAGAGTTTATTATACTATGCGATTAGACCCTTGAAATCATTCACAGCAGGAGTCCTCAGGTGCGCTGCCATGATTGGTGATATACCAATGTAACTTTAAACAAATGACAGGACTGAACCCCTACAAAGTTTGATAAAATTTGAACCTCAGCCTAGCATTCAAGTCATTCTGCTTTAACTCCAACTAATTTTTCCAAACTTATCTCCCACTCTTCAATAGCATAAATCCTGTACTGCAAACTTTGTAGTACAAGATCTTATTCATAGCTATTTATTCCTACAAAAACTATGTTTGTGTCCCTCACCTAGAGTATCTTTCCCACCTCCTCTCCTTCTAGCCAAGTCCTCCTCCTTCAAGGCCTTACTAGACATTGATAAGCTATAGTATGTCCAGAGGAGGGTGGTCAAGATGGTGAAGGGATTGAAAACCCTGCCATATAAGGAGAAGTATATAAGCAATTATTAAATTATTTGTTGTATGCCCTGGCGCTGCCCTAAGTTCTGAGGATATGAGGAAAGGAAAAAAAAAAAACAGTCCCTTCCTTCAATGAGCTCATATTTCAAGCAGGTGAAAACACACTAATAAACTACGTACTCACTAGATATCTTCAGGGCAAACTGGAGGCAATCCCAAGAAGGGAGGAGAAAGTAGATGATATGATTTTAGCTGAAACTTAAAGGAAGCCATTAGGATTAGTTTTTCTCTTAATATAATCTAAATTGCATTAGTTTTTTTTCAGCTACTATGTCACTGTGTTTAACCATTTTGAGCTAGTAGACCATGCAGAGGAATACTTGCAAGTGGCTTAAGAGGCAATGGAAATGCATGTGGTGGGTGACAGAGAGTTGTACCAGACTACCAAAGCAGCCTTGGTATGAAATATATCCCCAAAGGACATACACAACTACAGGAGAAGGAAAGATGGGCTTTTGGTGAGACAGAGACACAGCATTGCAATGCAAAGAAATCACCTAAGACTCTCCCAAAGGCATTGAATGTGTTGGGGGAAGGGGGCACTGTAATGGAGTTTTCATGAAAGGAACCTAGCCAAGAAATGAATAGAATGAGAAAGAATTGAAGCTGATAAGAAGAATAACTATATCAAATGTAATCAGGGATTCATTGATGTTTCCAAGTATAATGTCAGTGTAATGGTATATTACAATACCATTAAAAATAGCTCTGGGGCATGTAAAACCATTTGGAAAGATACAGGGATGAATATGAAGACAACAGAACCAGAAGAGCAAACACTCTGACTACAATTACATAAAAGGACAAATGTACAAACAAATACAGAGAAGAATGAGTAAACAAACAAAGAGAAAACATAAGTTGTTGTGGATAAGATGTAGAAATTAATTTTAAAATGTAAATAGCTGTAAATGTATGTTTATTGGTCTTTGAGTGCCCAATAAATTATTTTTCAAATTAAGCAATTCTATGATATAAAGAACATTATTTAGTTCAGAAGGAAAATAACGCCTACAACAAACCAAGCCATGCCAGACTAACCTTATCTCCTTTTTCAGTTGATCAAGCAACTGCCAGAGGCTTAGTATATGCCAGGATATCAGC
>JAQQSK010007911.1:0-13753 GCA_028658325.1 Potorous gilbertii | reverse complement strand
AGGTAATGGGAAATAGAAAGTTATCTGGCCCTACAGGACAAAAGAGAAGATGGGGTAAGAGAAGGGAGGGATGATAGAAGAGAGGGCAGATTGGTGATATGGGTAATTAGAATGTCCAGTGTATTGGGGAGGGGGGAGGATACCAATGGGGATAAAATTTTGGAACCCAAAATCTTGTGAAAATTAATGTCAAAAGTTAAATAAATATATTTTTTAAAAAATCGTTTATTTTAAGTTTTGAACATTCATTTCTACAAGATTTTGAGTTCCAAAATTTTCCCCATCTCTCTCCTCTCCCCACCCCAAAGTGCCTAGCATTCTAATTACATCTACCACCAATCTGCCCTCCCTTTTAACATTTCTCCCTTCCCTTATCCCCATATTTTCTTTTCTCCTGTAGGGCAAGATAAATTCTTATACTCCATTACCTGCATTTCTTATTTCCCAGTTATATGTAAAAGCAATACTAATCAGTTGTTCCTAAAACTTTTAGTTCCAACTTCTCCTCCTTCCTCCCTCCCCAGTCATTTTCACTGGGAAGGTAAGCAATTCAATATAGGCTATATATGTGTAGTTTTGCAAATGACTTCCATAATAGGCATTTTGTGTAAGACTAAATATATTTCCCTCCATGCTATCCTGCTTCCCATTTCTTCTGTTCTCTCTTTTGGCCTTGTTCCTTCCAAAGAGTGTTGATTTCAAATAGCTGCCTCCTCCCATTGCCCTCCCTTCCACCTGTACCCTGCTTATCCCCTTCACCCTCACTTTCCTATATTGTAAGATATGTTTTCATTCCAACAGGAGTATGCATTTCATTCCTTCCTTGAGTCAAATGTGATGAGTGTAAGATTCACGTTTTCCCTCTCGCCTCCCCCCTTTTTCCCACCATTTCAAAGTATTTTGCTTGCCTCTTTAATGAGAGATAATTTGCCCCATCCATTTCTCCCTTTCCTCTCCCAATATATTCCTCTCTCACCCTTTAATTTCATTTTTTAAGATATTATCCCTTTCTATTCAGGTGTTACTTTCCTCAGCATTTTTTGGGTCTCCTTTAGCAAGGTGTTGACATGCTTTTCATGCTTTTCTTGCTCATTTCTCTTCCCAGTTTTTCCTCCACCTCTCTAACTTGATTTTCAAAATTCTTTTTGAGGTCTTTCGTGGCCTGAGCCTATTGAATATTTATTTTGGATGTTTGAGATACAGAAGCCTTGACTTCTATGTCTTTTCTTAATGGTAAGCATTATTCTTCTTCATCCGAAAGGATGAGAGGAGAGATCTGTTCACCAAGAAACTAACCTTCTATGGTCTTATTTTTTTTCCCTTTTCTTAGCATTTTCCCCGCCCGTTACTTGACTTCTGTATTTCCTCTCCACACCTGCTTCACCTCCAGATCCTCCCAGCTAGCACTTAGGGTCTGAGATTCAAATGCTGCTTCCCAGCCTCAGAGATTTTTTTTGGTGGGAGCTGCTATTCAGTGTGAGATTAAATTCAGGGACTCAGGTGGGGGTAGGGCTGCCACATGGGGCTCAGTTCCTTCAGGGAGAGGGAAGGCCTTCAAGAAAGGATGTGAGCCCCTGCCTGCTTTGGGAGCCGCTGTCCACTACCGCTTCCACTGCTGTCTCCTGAGGGGGCCTGAGTTATGGGGACACCCCACTTCCCTCTCAGCAAGCCAAAAAGTTTCTCTCACTGATCTTTGTTGCCTCTGGGTGGAGGGACTTGAGTGGCTTCTGGAGATTCTGCCCTTGAAGCCTGCTCAGATCTGCTCCCCTCGGTGCTCTGCAGCCAAGGCAGGGCTGTTCTCTGCTCTGGGTTCGGTGCCCAATAGACCTTTCTTGTCAGTTTTTCAGGTCTCTCTGGAACAGATATCTCCTCCACTCCATTGTTCCATGGCTTCTGCTACTCCAGAATTTGTTGGGAGATCTTCTTTACAGGTATTTTATGGGCTGTGGGTTAGGTGCTAGCATACGTGCATCTTTCTACTCCACCATCTTGGCTCCTCCCCCCGATCCCTTGCTATTCAACTCACCCTCTACTCTACATCTCTTTCGTGCTCTCTCTCTCTCTCTCTCTCTGTGTGTGTGTGTGTGTGTGTGTGTGTGTGTGTGTGTACGGGTGCATATAAATCCCACCAAGTACCCAGATACTGAAAAATTTTCAAGAATCAAAATTACTGTCTTTCCATGTAGGAATGTAAGCAGTTCAACTTTAGTAAGTCCCTTATGAATTCTCTTTCCTGTTTGCCTTTTCATACTTCTCTTGATTCTCATGTGTTAAAGTCAAATTTTCTTTTCAGCTCTGGTTTTTTCATCAATAATGCTTAAAGGTCCTCTATTTCATTGAAAGACCTGAAGTATTATATTCTCTTTTACGGGGTAGGTGATTGTTGGTTTTCATCCTACTTCCTTTGACTTCTGAAACATTGTATTCCACGCCCTTCAATCCCTTATTGTAGTAGCTACTAGATCTTGTGTTATCCTGCTTGAATTTCCACAATACTCAAATTGTTGCTTTCTAGCTGCTAACAATATTTTCTCCTTGTCTTGTTAACTGAAATTTGGCTACAATGTTCCTATGAGTTTCTCTTTTTGGGTCCTTTTCAGGAGGTGATCAGTGGATTCTTTCAATATTTATTTTTCCCTCTGGTTGTAGAATATCAAGGCAGTTTTTCTTGATAATTTCATGAAAGATGATGTCTAGGGTGTTTTTTTGGCGCATGGCTTTCAGGTAGTCCTATAATTTTTAAATTGTCTGTACTGGATCTATTTTCCAGGTCAGTTGCTTTTTCAATGAGATATGTCACATTATCTTCCATTTTTTCATTCTTTTGTTCTTGTTTTGTGATTTCTTGGTTTCTCATAAAGTCATTAACCTCCCTCTGTTCCATTCTAATTTTTAAAGAACTATTTTCTTCAGTGAACTTTCAAACCACCATTTCTATTTGGTCGATTCGGCTTTTTAAAGCATTCTTCTCCTCATTGGCTTTTTGAACCTCTTTTGCCAGTTGATGAGCCTATTTTTCAAGGTGTTATTTTCTTCAGCATTTATTTGGGTCTCCTTTAGCAAGTTCTTGACTCACTTTTCATGGTTTTCTTTAATCTCTCTCATTTCTCTTCCCAATTTTTCTTCCACCTCTTTTACTTGATTTTCAAAGGTCCTTTTTGAGTGCTTCCATGGCCTGAGACCATTGAATGTTTAATTTGGATATTTGACACACAGGACCTTTGACTTTTGTATCTTTCCCTGATGGTAACCATTGTTCTTCCTCATCTGAAAGGATGGGAGAAGATATCTGTTCACCAAGAAAGTAACCTTCTCTAGTCTAATCTAACGTTTTTCCCTTTTGGGGGCATTTTCCCAACCATTTACTTGACTTTTGGGTCCTTTGTCAAGAGTAGGGTGGGCTCTCACGATCTGTAAGATCTCATTTCCCCCAAGGTGGCACAATCAAGGGTGTACAGTGGTCTAGGAGCAACCAGAAATTTTGTGGCCGGAATCTGGAGTGGTAGAGTTGTCTCTGCACAACCACTTGGCCTCTAGTTTCCCCAAACCAGCCCTGCAGGTAGAGATTCAGATAAGCTGTTTAATTGCCCCAGATGCCTTTGTCGGGGTCAGGGGCCCCATTCAGTGTGAGATAAAGATCAGCTACCCAATTCCTCTAGGAGCATTAGGTGGGGGCATGGCTACCACACAGAGCTGAGATAAGGTTCAGCTGCACATTTCCTCAAGGAGTTTACCATCCAACTATGGATGGGGGCTGCTGTGGGATGTGCTGCCACCAGATATGGCCTCTTTTTCCATAGCCTGAGGTTTCCACTATGGGAAGACCCTGCTCCCTTCTCGGCCAGCTGAATAAAACCCGCTCTTGCATCTTTGGAGCCCGTGATTGAGGGATCTGCAAACCATAGCTACTACTGCTAGTGATTCTGCCCCTGATGCCTGCTCCAGTCCTTCTCTTGGTGCTGAGCCACAGGGCAAATTCTGGGCTGGGTTCTGCTTTGAGTGCTGTGTGACAGGCTTTTCCCTTCTGTCTTTGAAGTTACCCTGGGCTGGAAATCTCCTGTACTCTATTGTTGTTCTGTGGCTTCTGTTGCTCTAGAAATTGTTGAGAGTCTTCCTTTACAGGTATTTTATAGACTGGGGGAAAGAGCTAGTGTATGTGCATCTTTCTATTACTCCATCTTGGCTCCACCCCTCTTATCTCTTTTAATTAGATCTGTTTCTCCTTTTGATTTGTCTGACAGTAGGATTGCTACCCCTACTTTTTTTTTTTTACATCAGATGAAACACAATATATTTTTCTCCAACCTTTTGCCTTTATCCTGTGTGTATCCCCTGCTTTGAATATTTTTCTTGTAAACAACATATTATTGTATTACGGTTTTTAATCCATTCTTCTCTCTGTCTCTGTTTTATGGGAGAGTTCATCCCATTCACACTCGCAGTTATGATTAATATCTGTGTCTTTTCCTTCATCCTCTTTCCCTCATTTGTGCTATAAGTTCTCAATTCTCCCTTCTCCTACATAATAGAGTTTTAATTTTTGACCATTGCCCCCCACAGTCTTCCCTTACTTCTTTCAGGCTCCCTCCATTATACTCCCGTTTACCCTTACTTCTTTCCTCCCCTCCCTTTTGACCCTCTTCCCCTCTTACTGGCTATAGAGCTCGTTAGATTTATATACGTAAATTTGTTGTTCTTTCCTTGAACCAAATCAGATGATAGAATATATCAAACAATACTCTTCTCCCTCCCTTCTTTCTCTCTATTGTTATAATTTTGTGCCTCTTTCTGTGATGTAATTTGCCATTTTCTACAATCTCCTGTCATAATCCCTTTACACCCTTAGATCACATTTTCATCAGCACACCATTTTCCATCTCCTGTCATAATCCCTTTACACCCTTAAATCACATTTGCATCAGCACACCGTTTCCTTTATAGTCCCTCTTTCCATCTATGTGTATCCGTTTTATATGTCATTATAAATATACATTTCTCAAGATTAACAAGTATCATCTTCCCTCATAAAGATGTGAACAGTATGCTCACATTGAATGACAAGTATTTTCCCCCTCTTTAAATTTTTATACCTCTCGATATTTGCGTTTCAAGATTGATTTTCTATGGAGTTCTGTTCTTTTCATCAGGAAGGTATGGAAATCCCTTACTTCATTGAATGTCCATCTCCTTGCCTGAAGTGTTATGCTTAACTTTTCTGGGTAACTGATCCTTGGTTGTAGTCCCACCTCCTTTGCCTTGCAAAATATCGTATTACAGTCCTTTGATCTTTCAATGTAGAAGCTACAAGGTCCTGTGTGATCCTGACTGTAGCTTCGCAAAAGTTGAATGGGTTCTTTCATACTACCTGTAGTATTTTGTACTTCATTGACAATTCTGGAATTTGGCAAAAATATTTCTTGGTGTTTTTAGTTTGGATCCCTTTCAGGAGTTGAATAGTGGATTCTTTTGATGACTATTTCGCCCTCTGTATCAACAACTTCTGAGCATTTTTCCTGATGATTTCTTGGAAGCTATTTTCCAGGCTCTTTCTTCATCATGGCTTTCTTGTAGATCAACAATTCTTAGAATTTCTTTCTATTTTTCAGTTCCGTTGTTTTTCTAATTAGACATTTTACATTATCTTCTATCTTTTAATTCTTAAATTCTGTTTGACTGATTCTTGAGGTCTCATAGATTCATTTGCTTCTCATTGCCAAATTCTAATTTTTATCATATTGTTTTCTTCAGTTAACTTTTGCATCTCCTTTTCTATTTTTCCAACTAATCCTTTTAAGAAGTTATTTTCTCCAGTTAATTTTTGTATGTCCTTTACCATTTGCCAATTTGCCCAGTTATTTTTGTGCTTTCTTTTCCATTTGTTCCTTTTTCTTTTTTAATGAGCTCTTCTCTTTAGTGAATTCTTTTTTCATATTTTTAAAATCATTGGTCAGTTTTGCTTCTATTTCTCTAATTTGTTTTTTAAAATCTTTCTTCTTCTCTTCCATGAGTTCACTTTGCTTGCCACCAGTTCATATTCCATTCTGAAATTTCAAATGCAAGTACAGTCCCAGTGCTGACCTCTTTGGTATTCATGCTTTGGCCCTTTTCCCAATAGAAAGATTCTGTGGTCTTTTCCTTTCTGCTTTGCTTCTTTCTTATGACGATGATGATGATCACACTTTTCCTGGTTTTTAAAATAGATCTCTGTTTCTAGGGCCTTAGGGGCTCTGTCCCACAGTTCTTGTGCTTTGAACTTGAGGTTTTTTGTGTTGTGGCTTCTGGTTATTTCAGCTAGAAGTTAAAGTGCCACAGCTTGCCTGATGCTGAACTTGCTGTTGTGAGAAAGTATTGGCCAGGTGAAATTTTTCTGAGATTCCCTAGGGTTTGCCTGGAGCTAGCTATGTTAAGTGTGGGGGAGTGGTGGTCTGGCCACAGGAGGTCTCCCCTACTGAGGTACAGCATAGTCAATGTCAGAGGTTGGTGATTCTGGCAGCACTACTGTCTTCCTTATTTCCCTGGAGGGCTGAGGCACACCTGGGGACTTGGTGTTGGAGGTTATGGTCTCCACTCCCCTGGGTATCATAAGATCCTCCCAGTTCACTGAGATTTGATTGCCTTTCTATTCCTGCCCTTCTTCCCTTCACCCACAGTAAAAGGGACCCTCCTTAGCAATTTTCCTAGCCTCACATGCTAAAAGACTGCTTTCCCCTTCTGCTGAACTCACTGTTCCAAAATTTTTCTTCGAAAATATTTTGTGGGTCTTTCCAGGTCAACAGGGGTAGGCAGAGTGAGCATTTATTTATCACTGTGCCATCTTGGCACAGTTCAAGTAGATGACTTACAGATATTTAATCTGCAGAGTGAAATTCTCAAGAGAAATCACTGCAAATACCTGGGACTCTGTGGCTCTCATTTGCTTGGTATTTCTGGACTCCTGTCCTTGGCTTATATACCTGAGATTCTGCAGTGAGCCCGCTGCCTCAGAATGCCTGGGTTTCCTGCTCAGCCCTGCAGCTTCAAGACCATGCTGGGACCACATTGCTACAGCCTGTGTGCTGTGCGTTTTGTGCTCCTCTAGCCTCCTGTAACAGATCTTTCTCATTGACCTCCCAGTCTGTCCTGGACTGTGAATCTGTCACAGTCTGTCTCCTAGTGGATTCTGCCACTCCAAAATCTGGTCAGATTCTCTTTCAAGAGGCATATGAAGGAGTTTGTCTAAGAGCTTGGGTGAGCAGTTGCTCTCACTCCACCATCTTAGCTGTGCCTCCTTTTTCCAGTATTTCTAAAAGCTGATAGGTAAACTCAGCCTGTTAGGAAAGATTTTCTCTTACTCTTTTCTCTCTGATTCACATAGTCTCTTTCAACAGTGGTAGGTAACTTTGCCCAGGTAATGGCTAAAGTTTTACTCCTTAAGATTCTGTTCCTTAAAAACAAATTATGGATATCCGAAGTCTCAGAGAAACATGCTGTTTATGTCATGGTTTTTGTTGTTGTTTAGTTGTATCCAACTCTTTTTGAACCCATTTGGCATTATCTTGGCAAAAGTACTTGGTAAATGGTTTGCCATTCTTCTTCTCCAGCTCATTTTGTGGCAATGGAAACTGAAGTAAACATGGTTACATGACTTGCCCAGTGTCACAGACCTAAGTAATTGTCTGAGGTCTGATTTCAACTCAGGTCTTTCTAACTCCAGGCCTAGTACTCTATCCATTGCATCACCTGGTTGCCCTAAATCAAGGTTACATTAGGGTTTTTCAGAATGGTCATGTGTTACTTAGGGACAGTAAATACTTCAAGTAAAAGTCAAATAACGACTTATCACATATAATACAATCCCAGTTTTTCAGAGTTGGTTAGGACCACATCTATCTATTTCCATCCAAAACTGGCAAAAGAATCCTTTTTGCATATGCAATGTAAATTAATTCTTGCTTTAATAAGAGTTGAGTTAATTGGTCTCTGAGGGCACTTTCAACTCTGGGACTCTAGGATTCTGTGGTAAAGGTGAAAATGGTCAAGGGAATATTGGAATTTTCCAGGTTAATTGCCTATCTGAAGCAAAAGCATAAGGTAATTGCTGCCTTCTACTTCCCCATGTGCTGACCAGGCCCAAAATGCAAATCTTTCCTCTTCATGAAATAGTCATGAGATTTTATAATATAAATTCAAGGGCTACTATTTTAAATCTCATCTACAGAGTAGGAGTTTTCTGCCCACTCAACTCAAGTTAATGATTAGAATAAGTGATTCTTCCCTGTGAAAGGAAAGTGGGAGGATAACAGACCTCGTTATATAAATTTGGCAGCTTTTCTATTATTTTAGAAATAATACCGTTGGTAAGTTGACTGAATTTTTGATAGAGGAAAGAAGTGTGAAATTTGTCTTCAATAAGGTAAAATGTCAACTTATTCAGAGGCCATCTTGACTTTAGTTATTATTTTATCTTTAAGATTTTGTGTTGGCATATAAATTTGCTAAGGAACAACTGGGACCCCTATTTTTTCTATTACCTGAGATTTGTAATATACATAAATATTATTTTTTGTCTTGTTTCAGAACCCAAGTTTGTTATCTGTGTATATCTTTGTTGCACTAGGTATCAGGACCTTTTACAAAATTATTTTCTTTGTAATTCATAAATACACAATTGGGTGATTGCTTCACTATAATCCACTAATTCCTTGGTGTATTAATCACAGCCTTTCTACACCATAATTAAGGGTATAATGGCAGCAATCAGATTCCCCTCCCCAGCCCCAACCTACTCTTGTTAGAATAAACTCCACTCTAATATATATGAACCTAAACTGATTTGCCTTGGGCTGTTCTGGGGTCAAGAGATCAACATTTAAGAACTTTAAGATTATGTAACCCTTTTAGCGTCCCTCTGGTAGCAGTAAAGAAGAGAAAGTTGTGACAAAGAAGATCAACTACTGTGTTAGGCCAAACTGCTCACTCAGACTTTAAAGGATAGGTGATATCTTCTCTTGCCTTGTTCTTTCTCTCTATTCAATTTGTGCCTTGGAGTTCTCTCTGGGACTTACTACTAGTAGGAGGAGAGGGCACCTCTGCCTTCCCTCTGACAGCTCTGGTAAATGGTTACACATGCCAGCAAGAAAACTAGCCTTCAATGACTCTCACAGGTATTATTGACGTTCTGGTAAGTTAAGCTAGGAAAGGATGTTGGCATGGACCTTGAACTCGTTGTTCCCTCTTTGAAATTATGTTTCTCTCTTTATTACTGATAATAATAACTTGAAAATCATCAGAGATGAAATTTCCACCTATTTTGTGATTTTGAGAGATTAGGATTTCTTGAGTTCTTTAGTCAGAGTTGACAGGCATTAGAGGTTTCTGCAATTATTCCCCTTTGTAATGAGATAATCCTCAAGAAATGGTGAACCTTGGCGTGAAATTCCATAGGATATGAACATTGAGAGAACATTACAGATAGTACAAATTAAAGGTAAAGATGAATACCTGCTCAGTAGTCTCATAACATTTTTTTCATGAATTGCTGTTTAAAATATTGACTTCCTGGAAAACTTGAAATTATTGGTTACAACGTCATATTTTCAATCTTTGTTAATTGTTCATGAGGGTTTTATAAGTGTGTTTGTGTGTATACGTATTTTAAGCAGTTCTTTTAGATGAAAGAATTGAATAGCTGGTCAAAAACTAATTTGATCATATGCTTGTAATGTTAAGGGGATTTGAAGATCTTCCCTGCTCCTTAATAGGCCAGTACGACTTGCTTTGACCCAGCCCATAACCTGAGGTACATGGAGCCTATGATGGAAGGAGCTTATTAGATGGGTAGAGCATATTATATGGGTAGAGCAGGAAGAGTGAGACAAGCAGATCTGGGAGAAAGCAACTAGCCTGAGTGAGAGAGGGAGAAATTTTGCTTAGGGGAGCTTGTTTGCAGGGCATCCTAACAGAAGGAACGACTATGCTCCCTATGCTAGTGATGTATATTAATTTCTTTATTATCATGGTGGAATTGACTTTCTGGTATCTGAATAAATATTTCGTCTTCATCTTTAAAGAAGAGGGTTCATATTTTGTGAATTTACCCCGGATATACACATCCATATTCACAGTGGAGGTTGTGGGTATCACATTGGCATTACAGACTAAATATTTATCTATTAATTTTTTTAGGAAAGCAGGAGAAGGGGCACTAAACAGTTTATTTAAGCTTTAAGTTATTTCGCCAGACTAAAGGGTTTGTAGTTAGCTTCAAGTCATTGAGGAAGTCTAATTCTTTTCTATTTAGAATTCGTGCAAGAGGGGACAGAGCCAAGATGGCCAAGTAGAATGACAAATGTGGAGAAGCTCTCTCCCTACAGCCCAGAAAATACCTAAAAATTGCCTCTAAGTTCTAGAGCAGCAGAAGCCACAAAATGACAGAGTGAAAGAGATTTCCAGAAAAAGGCAGCCTGGAAAACTGACAGGAAAGTTCTAACACATGGGGCTTGGACCATGGCGCAGACTTGGTCATACTGAACACACAGTAGGCACAGGACTAGATCAGCCTGGGCCAAAGAATTTCAGGTAGCAACTGACGTTCACAGATCCCCACAAATGCCAGAGACAGCTTCAAAGATCTCTTTCACCTGGGTGAGAAAGGAGCAGGGTCATGCCCTAGCCCTGAACCCAGGTGGGCAGTGTCCATTTGTGGAGCCCTGCACCTAAAGACACTGGGGGAATCAAGTGATTGATCTGGACCTCAACCCTGAGTGGTTGTCCTGGAGTGAGAAGGAGCACATGCTAGCATGGTGAAGCTGTTGGAAGCTCTGGATAGGGAATTTTAATGGCAGATCCTCTGTAACAAAGCTTGTGCTTGCTTCCAGACCAGAGCATAGGCCAGGAGAGGAGTAAAGTCTCTCGATTGTGCCAACTTGGAGGAACTGAGAAATGACAGGTCCCTAGAGTATACCCTAGAATTGACAAAGGACTCAAAAGTCAAGGAACTGACTGGAAAAATGTCCAAAAAATGGAAAAACATAAGACTATAGGAGATTTTCTTGAAGAATAAGGCATATCATCAAATGTGATATAAAAGTCAAGGCTTTTGCATTCAAACCTTCCTCTGGTAATGGAAGTGTTAAGAAAGTATTTTGAAAATCAAGTAAGAGATGTCAATAAAAAAAGGAAAGAGAAATTAAAGCAATGCAAGAAAATCATGACTAGCGAGTTAACAATTTACCACAGGAGATTGAACACTAAAAAATAAAACCTTTAAAAGTAGACTAGCTCAAATGACAAAAGAGGTCCAAAAAGCCAATGTGGAGAAGAATGCTTTAAAAATCAGAATTAGTGAAATGGAAAAGGAGAGTCAAAAGTTCACTGAAGAAGACAGTTCTTTAAAGAATAGAATGGAGCAGATGGAAGCTACTGATTTTGAGAAACAAAGAAATGACAAAACATAAGCAAAAGAACGAAAATAGAAGAAAATGTGAAATATTTCATTGGAAAAGCGCCTGACTTGGAAAATAGATCCAGGAGAGACAGTTTAAAATTATGGGACTACCTGAAAGTCATTACTAGAGAAAAAGTCTAAACATCAGCTTTCACGAAGTTATCAAAGAAAATTTCCATGATATTTTAGAACCACAGGGTAAAACAAATGTTGAAAGAATGCAACAATCACCTCCTGAAAGAGACTGAGAAGAAAAACTCCCAGGAACTTGGTAGTCAAATTCCAGAGTTCTCAGATCAACGAGAAAATATTGGAAACAGTCAGAAAGGAACAATTTCAGGGCTGTGGAAATCCAATCAGGGTAACAGAAGATCTAGCAGCTTCTATATTAAGGAATCGAGGCCTTGGAATGCGATATTCCAGAAGTCAAAGGAAGTAGAATTAAAACCAAGAACCACCTACCCAGAAAAACTGAGTACAATATTTGAGTGGGAAAAAAATGATCATTCAAAGGAATAGAGAATTTTCAAATTTTCTTGATTGAAAGACCAGACCTGAGCAGAAAATTTGTCTTTTAAACACAAGCATCAAGAGAATCATGAAAAAGTAAACAGGAAAGAGAAACCATAAGGGATTTACTAAAGTTGAACTGTTTACATTCCTACATGGAAAAATAATATTTGTAACTCTTGAAACTTTTTCTCTCTCTTCATACACACACACACACACACACACACACACATACACACATATATAGAGAGTGAGAAACAGAGAGAAACAGAAAAACAGAGGGCACAGAGGGATTTGAATATGAAGGAATGATATATAAAAAAATGAAATTAAATTGGAGAATATATTGGGAGGTGAAAAGGAGAATTGAATGGAACAAATTATCTCTCATAAAAATGAAAATGAAAAGCTTTTTCAATGGAGGGGAAAATGGGGAAAGTGAGAGGGAAAAAGCGAAACTTGTTCTCATCAAATTTGGCTTAAGAAGAGAAAAGCATGCATACTCAATTTGGTGTGAAAATCTATCTTACACTACTAGGAAAGTACGGGAGAAGTAAATAAATGGGGTGGGGGTGATATAAGGGAGGGTAAGTGGGAGGAGGGAATAAATAGAGGCAAACATCTTAGGAGAGGGACAAAGTCAAAAGAGAAAATACGATAAATAGGGAGCAGGAAAAGATGAGGAGAAATATAGTTAGTGTTTTACAAAATGAGTTATGGAAGTCTTTTGCAAGACTACACATATATAACCTCTATTGAATTGCTTACCTTTTCAGTGGGGATGGGTAGGGAGGAAGGAAGGGAGGAAAGTTGGAACTCAATGTTTTAGGAACGAATGTTGAGAATTCTTTTTGTGTGCAAATGGGAAATTCGAAATACAGGTAATAGGGTAAAGGAATGTATCTTGCCCTACAAGAAAAGAGAGAAGATGGGGATAAGGGAAGAGAAGGGTGTGATAGAAGGAAGGGCAGATTGGGGAAGTGGTAATCAGTATGTATGGTGTTTGGGGGGGGGGAGTGGAGAGATTAGTAGAAAATTTGGAACTCAAAATCTTGTAGAAATGAATGTTGAAAACCAAAAATGAGTAAATTAATTAGAACTAACTAGAATTCATTCTGAAAGACTGAAATTGCTCTTAGTGCATCATGGACTGTGTATCAAGTTAAGCCCAACACCAGTCTGTTGATACACATGGCTGTCATAAATTGATGTGTTTGAGGGAAAGTGATTATTTAATGGCCAGTCTATAGGCATTGATCTTTAAAAATTCAGGTAGACTGATCTTTGGTACAACAGACTCATAGTCCTTTATGAAACTTCCTTTTAAAGACTTTCCAGTGTTTTCCTTACACCTACGACAAATTATGTTTTGTTGCCTGTAGTATTTGAGAAATAGGATGAACTGTATGCCATCACACAGCATCAAGAAAATATTCTAGGGAAGCTTCGCAAGATTACCTCCAATTATTCTAAAAGTGTGGTGGAAATACCACTGGACATAGAATTGAAAAACTTGGTTCACCTTTCAGTTATACAACTTACTACTGGTATGAACCATGGTTAAGTCTTTAAACCTCCCTGTGCTTCACTTTACTCACGTATAAAAATGAGGGAATTTGACTGGATAGCTAACATTTATATGGCACTTTATGGTTTGCAAAGCCATTTACATGTGTTATCTTATTTTGTCCTCACAACACTCCCTGTGATATAAATGCCATTAGTACCTCATTTTCTTTTTTTTTTAATTTTTAATTTTATTTATTTATAAATGTTCTACAATAACTTCCTTAAAATTAAGATTTTATCCCCCTACAC
>JAQQSK010007910.1:0-13753 GCA_028658325.1 Potorous gilbertii | reverse complement strand
AGGGTTTGATAGACCCTAGGTTAAGAATCCCTGATTTAAATCTTTCTTGGGGTCTACTTCATAAGATACTGATTTGGGTTATTGGGTGGAAGAAGGTTCCCCATCCCATTTTATTTAGAGAACCTTCAGATTGTAGGTACTCCCTCAAACTGCCCCTCATCTCTTTCTCTCTCTCTCTCTCTCTCTCTCACACACACACACACACACACACACACACATGCAAGCAAGCACACACTTAAGGAGATCAGCAATAATTTTTTGAGTATTTTCCTATATTACCCTCCTAGAGTTTCTGTTTATTGGCTTAAATCCCCAAAAGAAACTTCCTTATGACTTCATCTGTCAATGTCACTCACACCTACTCTTCCATGGTCTTGATTTTTCCCTTTCTCTCATTTCTCATGTCAATTAAGTTACCAAGTCTTGTTGGTTCTGCCAGCACAGTATCACTCACTTTTGTCCCTGTCCCCATCCCCATGTTACCACCTAATTCCAAGCCATCATTGTCATCTATCAAGACTTTTATAACAGCCTACTACCTCTCCTTTCTCATCTCCACTTCTACCTCCATTCTATATTTAAAAGGGGTTCTGGAACTTGAGCAGGATCTAATCAACTTACTTGGCTGATGGAACTTTTCTATGTGGATAGTTTTAGAGAGCTTGCTTCCAAATGTGAAGCATGCTTAGATAGTTTCTAGTCAGGTAACCATATGGTGAAGGGGAATTCCATGGCTTCAAAGACATCCAAAAAAGTCCTTTTAACTTCATCTATTCCCTCTTTGCTTCACTTTTACCTGGGGGAACTCACTATTTTGTGATCTGGTGAAAGACTATGTGGTAAGGAGAAAGGCCTTCAAGATATTCTCTCTTCTAAGGCTATATGGGCCTCAGTTCTTGGCCTTTTCATTCTTTTTTTTTCTTTTTACATTCTAGTGAAGTGTCTAACACTCAGTCTAGAGAATGAGTCATAGGAAGCCAGAAGTTGGAGTCTAGGGCAGGTTTTGCAGCCAGCACAACATCTATACCTTCCAGAGCTAGAAACAATCTTTAGGCCTAGTCTTCAGGATGCTAGTCTGGTAGACTCACCTTGCAGTAATGCAACATCTAGACATGAATTTAATCTGGCAAATATTATGCAGGAACTGAGCTAAGCTATGAGCATCATTCCCCATCCCCATCTCTCCATCTCAAACCCATATCTGAGGTGGTATAATAAAGATTATGTATTCAGAGGTAATAGGGGTAATTTATTCTTGCTATATCTTTAAAGAAAATGTCACTTTGTAAAAAACAAAAATTACCTGATTTTCCATGTTAAATGGAACTGAGGAACAGACCCCTAACAGTGTAGTGAACTCATCTAGTGGGGGTTTGAACTGGTAGATATAGAGAATAAAGACACTTCAATCCCCTAAGGGCAGACACAGTAGCCTGACTCTAGCAGAGGAGCCAGAGCATATACATTATATTTCATATTATTAGCAAAATTATATTTCCTATGCTTGGATGTAGTTATGGCTCCCCTCTGTTCAAAAGACTCGCTGTTGAGATATTTGTAAAGTTCAAAGTCCCTTTGCCTGGCATTTATGGCTTTCTATAACCTAATACAAATCTTCCTTTTTCCAACTTTATTTCATATCAGTCTTCTTTACATTTCCTTCTTTTCTTTCTCCCACTTCCCAGATTCTATAAGTCCTTCATTTCTTGGCAGGTGTCAATATCTTGCTGTTATAGCTGCAGGGCTGGGCAGTACCTAAGGACTTATGGGGTAGGTGGTCCTGAAAATGAGGGTGAGGATGAAGAGAAGGAACATGATAGGTGTCTGCTGGCCGGTGATGATGACGTGACACAAATGAGATTTTCCATTGGGATAAACAGATATAGAGATAATAAAGACACATATGGTGCTTCTTTGGCTGCTTCTGGGATGAGAAAGGAAATCAGCTGTCCTAGTTATGGACAATGGCCCCAGGATATGAGGGGGTTGTCACTCCAGGCCAAAATTCCCACCACCAGAGGACAGAGAAAAAAATGGAATCAGAGGCATATGGGTTAGTTGAAGTGTACAGGGGAAGGGTCTGACTGCTCACTGATGAGACAAATGTCCATAACTGGGTTATGTAGGAGTCCAGGGGTCAAGGACTAAGTGGAAGAAATCATCCGCTGTGGGTTTCAAAACAGTACTTCTCAATGAGTACTTTCCAAAGCTGAAATATACAGCAAGTCCCCTGACTTGGTATAAAGTTCAAAATTATTGAAATTCTACACCCCCATTAAAGATAGGAGTGTTGCAGAGATGCACATATTTATCACCACTGTAACAAGGGTGAAAAAAGTAAAAACTGATCACATAATAAGTTTGAGGGTGGGGAGGAGAAGAATTTGTTGAACTTTATCATGTGGTATATTTATCCATCATGGCCCCAGAACATCAACATAATCACCTGGATGCAGTAGGAGTTATATATCTCATATTCCCTGCAGTATCAAAGATCCTTGGTGTCAAGATTATCCCGAAAAAGTCAGTCCCAGGAAAAATAGATTTTTGAGGGTGACAGATGAGAAGGAAATTGTTTCTATCTATTGAACCTGATGGATCATCAACTATAGCCATTGTCTTTCCCAGATCATTTAGCAACCCTACAAGGTGGCACTAACCCTTGTCAGAGAGACCTTTTCAGATGTCCTCAGCTATCTGGAATGCATGGAAAGAGTTGGAAATATCTATGTTAAGATTAGACTTAGTTATCAGCCTACCCAATAGATCAATAGTCTGTATCATAATAATTTTCTTCAATGATAATATATGCCAAACTCCACATGCTAACTCATGACAAAGTCTATAGCTTAGTATACATGAACTTGTAGGTGATGTTTACTCAATCCTGGAGGGGCCTTAAAGTATGGTTTCAAAAGACCCCATTGTCTCTGCTCCGATTAGACCAGTAAATATGGGACAGTTCTATATCCATGAGAAACTTCATCTTGGCCACAAGCCTAATATAATGGTAAACATGAAGAGAATGAGATACATGGCATACAAACTGAGGGCTGCACTGTGTGGCCTGTTTCTGAGATAAGGGGCATTCCACGTCCTGATGTAAGTCCTTCCTTTATTATATTCCCTGTGTTAAAACTAAACTGGTCTGTTTCCTTCCTATCTGCTGGACACCTGCTGTGCTTCCCCACCTTTGCCTCTTTTCTTGGGCTATTGAATGTTACAAACATTCCCGAAATGTTTTTTTTTCTTTTCTTTGTATATTGAATCCCTACCTATACCTAAAAATCAAATGCAGATTCTGCTTCCTCCAGGAAGTCTTCCTTCTTTATCTGCTCAATTAGTAATAGCTTTTTCTCATGTAGTTCTGGTTTAGCATTTCCTTTTGTACCACTTTCATGCACTCAGTGTGTAATATTAGGTATTGTACTTATCTAGATATGTCCCATTCTCCTACTAGCCTTTAAGTTTTATGAGGATAGGGACCATGTCTTAGTTAAACTGTATATCTCCTACATAATAGTTTATACACAAAAGGCAGTTAGGATCACAGATCATAGGATTATTGACTTGGAGGGAGGAGCAAATTTATGGGCTGAATCTTTAGTAAATGAAAGTTGAATTTTGATTAGAGGGTAAACTGTTAGTAGCTAGAAGAGGAAACAGGGCAGGAAAACACTGATTTTGGCCCTCAAAAAAACTAGGGAACCCTGTCTTTTTAAGTCCTCCCTTATTCTGTAGCCAGACAGTCTGAGTTAGAAAAGCTTACTTTCTAAGGAGAAAGATACTTCAACTTAACAGCACATTACTAAGTACCCAATGAGACTTCTGCAGCAACTCAAATGCATCCTTTATATACACATGTATACACACACATATAGATAGATAGAAATATAGATGATATATTGAAGGTAATCTCAGAGGGAAAGCACTAAAACTAGAGATTAGGGAAAAAATAGAAGAAAGTGGCACTTCAGTTGAGACTTGAAGTAAGCTGAGAAAAGTGAGACGACATTCAAATATGGGTGGGTTTGAATCGGCAATTAGATGGTGGAGAGTTGGGAAAAGAAGGTGAGCAACAGTGTAATGATAGGAATACATAAGAATATTTAAAGGAAAGTGAGTAGTTTAGTTTCTAAACATATGCACTCAGAAATCATCCACATCGAAAACAGAGCTGAAGCAATGAGATGAAGGAGATGATTAAAAGGGAAAAATATGGAAAACAGAGGGCTGAGGACTAATCTTTTGAGAATACCTGTACTTAGGAACTGGAAAAGGGTTGCAGGATCATAGATCTCAAGGTGGAAGAGATTTCAGAGGCTATCTAGTCCAACCCCTAATGGAACAAGAATTCCTTCTCTAATGTACATGATGATTAGTCTTGCAGCTTTGCTCAAAGACCTCCAAAAAGGGCAAAATACTCACACGAACTCAGGTCAATCACTTTACCTCTCTAGAACTTAGTTTCTTCATTTATAAATCAAGTAGCTGGACCAGAAGATTTCAAACACCTCTCTCAGTTCTAAATATAAGATCCTTAGGTAAAACAAGCTTCTCTCTGTGTTGTAGAGAGAGGGTAATGCTAGAGGAACAGTTTTCTAGAATACATGAGAGGCAAGAGAAGGGCAATTCAGCATTACTTTGTGGCTCCCTTTTTATGAAAAGTTGGGAACATACAGAAACATATAACTTTTTAATATGATATGTTTTCCTTTGCTGACATGAGCTATTATAGTTCACTTAAGTGTTCTTTTACTTACATATATATGTACGTATATACATATGTATGTACATATATATGTGTGTATATATATATATAGAGAGAGATAAATAGATATATATAAGAGAAACTTATAAAGAGAATTAATGTGAATGTTTGAATACCAGGTTACAATATCAGGTATCAGTCTCTGATTCTTTAGAATGTCAAAAACTTTCAATGAATTCATAGAGCAAAAGTAACAAATTTTTTGTACAAAGAAGAGAGAAAACTTCCCACCAAGGAATTAGAGTCTAAATCTGATGAGTTAGGTTGAATTATATTTGTACCATGGCAGTAACCCTCATACTGCTTCAGTGAAAGGCTGTGATTCACCCTCTTGGAGACCACCATCCCATCACACCTAGTCTCTACTTACAACCTCCTTGCAAAAACTTTTCCTGAAATCCTCAGTTCTATGATCCCTCCCTCTTGTTTTATCAATAGTATTTCTAGACCATGATGCTTCAGGCAACTAGCACTCACAATTCCCCTAATCCCATCCCCAGAAAAAATTCATAAAATAGATAAAGACACTTCTACTTTCAGACCTGCTTCTGGCTCTGGATGTCAACTATCATTATAATCACTAGAAAGTATAATTTTAATCATAACGAGAAGTTTTAGGACAGCATTTGAGGAGGACCTTCTTAGAACTCCTTATATTATAGCAGAGGCTGACACCCACTCTACCGACAGCCGCTAACCCAGACCAAATAAAATAAACCCAAAACACACTTCAGAAGGCAGAGATCTCCATTCATTTTGGCTTACTTCCTCACAAAAGGCACACTCAATTCCTCCATACTTCCCTGGCTGCACACAACCTTAAGCCAGTCCAGGCTGTCCTAATGTGATTCATTCATTTATGCCTCAGGTGCAATTTCAGGCTCAAGGCTAGAGGCTGAGTGTCTACAAGTACCTAAGCTGTGTAGATTAAACCCTAGCATAATTTTATTTTATTTGTTCATTAAAGTAATAACACTGTAAAGCATTCTGCAAATGCCCTTAAGGAAGCCCATTACCCCTCAAATGACTGTTAATAATTACTTGCAGTGGAGATATGCAGCACTAGCAAAAGAAAGAATGAAAGAAAAAAGCCTCCAAGCCTGATTGAAAAAAAATGACCTTTAAAGTCATCAACCTTATAGGAAAATCACACCAAAAACTTAGAGGAAAGAATGCTAGCATATAGCCGGCACACATAGAAAGCAAAAGGCAAATGGGGTTATGGAGCATGGTCTTTTTTTACCTTGGGATAATGGGAAAAAAGAGCATGATCACTTGTAATAGCAACAGTAGCAATAGTGATAATGTCTTTTAATATCAATAAGAAGATAAGATGCATTTTAGCTTGTTTTTCCATTAGTGTTAAGGGGAGCTCAGTGCCTGGCATCTTACTTTTTTCCCTCTGTGACTAATGATATACTTTTGAGGTTGCCCAGCTAGAAACTAGGATCCATTCTAAGACATGCCTCACATCATACTAAAAAAATTGAAGTTATTCACTGAGAGCTCCTCCTTCTTCCCTTCTCATTTTAAATCATTCAAGGGCCTTCTGCTACTATCTCCTCCTTCACTCCTGTCTCACAAGTAGAGGGTGGTCCCTATGCAAACCCTTCTATATGCACAAAGGATCCCTTTATATCCTACCTTTTCTAGTAGATTGCACTTACCTTCAATCTCTCCCTGTCTACTGCTTCCTTAGACAGCTGTCAAGAGGTCTAGCCTTAGATCTCTAAACCAATTAAATCTTGAGGATAGTTTTCTTACTGTTAAAGGAAATATTAGCCTAGTTTACATAATATAGATTTCACTCCGACCACAAAGACGTTACAGTTAGGGTTGAATGCCATAGTGTCGTTTCCATATGGAAGTTATTCTCCTCTAACCCCAGCCTCATTCACTAGCACAACGTTCTAACCGACCAAACTGGGCCAAAGCAGTCTGGAAAAGACAAGGTACTAAAATCAAGAAGATCTGGCTGCTTCCCTCTTCTCTCCTAAGTGATGTGTCACATAGCCTTTCTGCTTTAGCCCGCATGCCTGACACCTCATAGAATCATGGAACATTAGAGCTGGAAGGCATCCTGGAAGTTATCAAGTCCAGCCCACTCTGACTTGTCACCTACTAGCTAATTATCAATTATTTATCAATTATCAATTCCAGTGGTAGGAAAATACCTCATTTCACAGGCACATAGCTAGATATTCAAAATAGTCTTCCTCCCATTGAATTCTTCTCCATTAGATTATTAACATCTTGTGGACAGGGACGGTCTTTTGCCTTTCTTTGGATGCGCAGCACTTAGAGCCTGGCACATGGTAGGTATGCTGTAAGGTTTTATTGACTGACTATATCTTCTTGTATCTTTATTAAGCTATTATCTCCCCTCTCTGATAAATTAAGATAGAACAAGTCAATTTTAATCTTTTTGTTCTCTGCCACTTTTTATACCTCTATCAACAATCAGAATGTAACTTCCTTGAGCAGGAAACTACTCTTTTGTAGTTTTATTTCTATCACCTAACAAAGTACTCTCTAGCAAATACGAAGCATTTTACAATGTTTATTGGTTGATATCTATAGTATAATACGGGTAGTGGGTTTTTTTAAGTATTTATTGCAAATAAATTGAAGTCCATCCTCTCATCCCCATCAATATCCTTCCCTTTTCTCATATGTCAATTGCTTCCACCACCATTCTCCACTCACTACTTTCTTCCACTCTCTAACTTAGGCTTCAACAGAATAAATCTTTAATCACAAACACTTAGAAATCTCCATAAACTCTAATAGAGAATGGAAAGAAAAGACAGAACCTCTTCTATCTCACTTAATTTTTTAATGTCTTATTAAGAATTTAGGAACTATGCTAAGCACTGAAAATATAAGTACAATAGTGAGACTGTTTCTGCCCTCAGGGAGCTCACAGTTTTGCAGGGAGAAGACAATAAATATTTGGGAATGGGGGGTGGAAGCAGTATCCAGTGAAGGGAGTGAGTGCCCAAAGAGTTAGAGGGATGGGGTTTTTGAGTAGGGCAGTCGATAGACATACCCTTTCCACCTTTAGATTTGACTTCTGCCAGAGCAAGAAAGAAAGGGAGTATACATGAATGGAAAGGCAGGTGGCTAAGATAGACTGACTTATGAGCGACCCCAAACCTGGGAGCAAATAACCCACCAATCTTTACACTTTACACTTTACAATCTTTACACTTTATAGGTGGGAGTGTTTTGACTGATGCGTAACAACAGAAACTCAACTAGCCCACTACATTTAGCTAGAACACCAGCTCAGACAAAGCTTTTAAGTCCTTACCCTACCTCCCACTTACAGTGATGAATTGGGTCCCTCTCTGGGATCTCGGGGTAACCCTGAGAGGTTGTATATTATGTTTCTAATGCTGCATAGTGCATAAACTTTCATCTACCTATATGGTCCTTCCCCTAACCCATGATTATCAGATAGTAACAATTAATCAGACCTAATTAGCTTTTAGAATGGGGTATTTACTAAGTGGGTATAAAAACAAGCATTGATATAAAACATGTCACCCCCCAAAATCAGTGATACACTCTATTACCAGTAGACCAGGGGAAGGTGGGATTATACTTAGAAAGAACATATGGCGAAGGGGGCAGTATTCAACACCTGGTAACCCTTTTCCTGGAGCCCTCAAGATGCTCCCATAAGGTATAATAGAGCTTATTTTGTAGGTTCTTTGTAGAGCATTGAATTTTCAATTACTCTGTCCTTTACTTTCAATATGGGCATTATCATCAGCAAATGATAGTTACAAATGTTTCTAGGATACTGATGGAAAAAGAGAAAATCCAAAATCCTCTAGATCCCTCAAAGCTCAGAAGATTCTCCTCTTGCCCGGGGGAATAAGGAAGGAACAGAGAAGGAAACTAATGGGGCTGATGTTGAGATGCTCCCTAACCCTCCTAGTGATCAGGGTCTTGACCAAACTACTTCCTCCTAGCTCACCAATAGCTTAACGCTCTCTAGTTCTGAACTAACTCTCTGTCACCAAGTCCCTCATCCACAGAATAGACTTCCCATTGCACCTAGTTGAGAATCGTTGATTCAGAAAATTATACATACACACATACATGTATATATGTGTGTGTATATATATATATATATATATATATATATATATGTATACATGTACCTGCTTCTGATTGATTTAACTGACAAAGGTAATCACTTTTAGGGTAATTAATGGACCCCCACTGGAGCTGGTGTCATCTGGTGTTCTAGTTACATATAATAGGCTAATTGAATTTGTTTTCAATGACTCACAAATAAAGATACTTCCACTTAGGGTTCTTAAGATGAGTAATTAGCTACCCCATGTTCTGGAGGCTATCATCAACCTCATTACCTTGCTTGCATTAAGCCTATCCTCAGTGTGGTCCTAGGAAAAATATTCTTAAAACCTGGGACTCTCTATTTGAAGAAAATCTATGGTCACACGGTAATTGAAAAGATTTTCCAAAGACATCTCCATCTTCTTCAGTTTTCTTCCCTGTACAATTATTGACAATCCTCTCCCTCTTGGTTTGTATGCAAATCAAACAATGACTTTTCCCTTCCAGACCATGATAGTAAAGCTGTGATGTAGGTGAAGCTATTTCTCTATTTTCAATTGAAGTAAACAATGATTAAGAAGCAGCTAGGCCTTGTAGTCAGAGAGGCTTGGGTTCAAATCCAGCCCCAGATGTTTGCCCTGGTCAGCCACTTCCCTTCTGTTTACTGCAGTTTCCTCAACCTGGTAAAAATCGGAGTGACAAGAGCAACTACTTCCCAGGGTTGTAATGAGGACCAAAATGCCTGACAGAGAGTAGGTGATTAATAAATGCTTGTTTCCCATCTTCCAACTAAGTATAAGTCATTGTACTAGGTACCAATGATCTAATGTCATAAATAATGTTTGACTCATATTCCACTAGGGGAGATAAAATGCACTTCTACTTTCTCCTCCTCCCCTATCATGTATGTGTGCATTTCTTAAGAAATCCTCAAAATCATCTGAAATGACCTAATTTAAAAGGAATTCTAATAAGGAGTGGGGACTGGACAGAGGAACCAAGTAGCTTAAGTTCCCTGGAGTGTGCAGAATTAAAGCGGGAGATGGGGGGGGTGGGGGTGGGTAGTATCTGTCTCTACTATGTATATACAGGAAGAAAGGACAGATTGAGATTCAGTCAATGAAAGTCTGAGTTACCTGCTTGACAAAAGTGTTTTATATTACTTTTATTGGGGGTCAATTAACACTTTGGCAGCTATAGTAATCAAGGGCTATGAGTTTTTTAAGAATTTAAGCTCCTTGCTTCCTTGTTAGTCAAGGAGCATCAATCAGGTATAATAGAGGGCTGGACAGGAGAGGAAGGTGAAGAAGGGCGGTGAAGCTGAAAACTGGTGTGGGGGTAGGTAGGCCTTCCTAGGGCCTTGCTTACACACTTGGATTTTAAACCTGATTGCCACTGCCTCTCCTGAATTCTATCCTTCAGGATCTGGCCTCAGTAAAATCACCGTTGTAAAACTTCTATGATCCCAAAGCAAAATCTCTGAGTTTCAGTGCAAGCCAAAGTAGAAAGAGTACCATTGGGATAGAACATCACAGTGGTATCCTTGTGGTTCTCATTTATGCCTCAGTCCTTTGGACTGAGCTCCCTGTCAGCAACAGGAACCAGTGTCTCAGAATGAATTTATCCTTTCCACTATCTCACTCGCTATTTGTGCTGTTTGTACTGGTAAAGATGGCCAAGATGTTAATATCATTCAGACTGAGCTGTATAGTTCAGTGGCCATGTCCAGACAGGTCTGTAGTCCAATTTGATTTTGTAATCTGGGGAAGAAGGTAAGTTTCCTGTTTGTTAAGTAGAAACTTGAGTAGCAAGCTATTTAGTAATGGCTCTTAAAAAAAAAACTTCATATTCTGGTGACAATGATAACATCAACTCTGTATTCCCTTGGAAAGTCAATTTCTGAACTTTAGTCTTGAAATTTCTAAAATAAGGGGGTTGGACTAGACAATATCTATAGGTTCATCCAGGTGTGATCTAGGCTATAACCATGGGAGCAATTTTTCCTTTCTTCTTTCCTTTGTTACTTTTTTCTTTCCCTTCTTTCCTTCTTTCCTTCCTTCCTTCCTTCCTTCCTTCCTTCCTTCCGATTCTCTGATTCCAGAGCTGGTACACCATTCACTGTACCACACTGCTATCTTGTTTCTCATGAGTAGAATGGGAGTTCCTTGAAGACAGGGATTGCTTCTTTTTTGCCTTTGGATCTCTGGTGTCTACTATCATGTCTGGCATATAGGCTAATACATTCTTGTGGAGTTGAATATTTTTTCTCTATGTTTTTGTTGTCAAAATAGATTATGTGAACTAAATTCCTTCCCCTTTTTTATTTTTTTTATTTTGAGAGGATTTAATAGTATTAGTAGTAAAAACATTAGTATTAATAACTTTTGCATATGTGGTACTTTCTTCATCATTATAATCCCCAATAAGAGCTTTTTTCTTCAATGAATCAATTAACAAACTTTTAAAAGTATCTACTCCAGGTGGTAGGAATTCAAAAATTAAATATTTTTGCCCTCAAGAAAGTTGCATTTTATGAAAAAAACAATATGTGCACATAAAAGTATATACAAAATATTCAAAATAAATGCAAGGTAGTTTCAGAAAGGGAAACAAGGATCTGCTAGATCAGGAAAGATCTCATTGAGGAGGTAGTTTTTAAGTTGATCTTTGCTAGGGCAGCTAGGTAAAACAGTAGATAGACTGCCAGATCAGGAGTCAGGAAAACCTAAGTTCATATCTGACCTCAGACACTTACTAGCTATAAGATCTTGGGCAAGTCACTTAACCCTGTTTGCTTCAGTTTCTTTGTCTATAAAATGAACTGGAAAAGGAAATGGCAAACCACTCCAGTATCTTTGCCAAGAAAATATGGACAGTATTGACATGGTGCATGATCCACAGGTCATGGAGAGTCAGACACAAGTGAACAACCAAATGACAAGACTCAGGCCTCACCCTCAACAAGTTTATAATCTAGTAGGAGATATTAAATACCTACACTACAGAAATCACTGCAAAGTTGAACATAGGTCAGCTAGCTGGTGTAGTGACCAGCGTGCAGAGCCTGGAGTCAAAATGACTGAAGTTCCGATCTGGCCTCAGAAACTTGCTGTCTGCACCCCCTGGGAAAGTCATTTAACCAATGTTTGTCTCCATTTTCCCGTATGCAAAATGGGAATAAAAATTGCATCTACCTCCCAGGGTTGTGAGGAGCAAATAAAATAATGATAAAATGTTTAGCCCAGTTCCTGACATTTGGTAAACACTATAAAAATGTTAGCTATTATTGTGATAAACATGATGAGTGACAAAGAAGTATAGCTACCTTTAAAATGTGGAAAACACGAGAGATCACTTAAGCGGTGTATGTTTGGGGGGGGGGTCACTTTTGAGCTGGCCATGAATTACGTGGAGGATCTCAACAAGGAGAGAAGTGGGGTAAGGCAGGGGAGATGATGTCAGTAGAGGAAAAAAAATAGTCAGACATTCCATGCACTGGAACACCAAAAGATGGAGGCCAGAAAGGATGGCAGGCAAGCGAGTCCTTCATTTACTTGAAAATGAGGAAGCCTGAGAGAGGAGGTTGGAGAAGTAGGCTAGCATCATTATCTAGCAGGAACTCAAATACCAGATGGAAGGTGCTGGACTTTAAAACGTTTTATCTGGGAGAATCTTGCTTAAATGAAAGTAGGAGTATTTGTCCATTAAAACCCAATGGCATCTTAGCCATGATTAGACAGGCCACTTTTATAGGTAGGAAATGGATTAAGAAAGGTGTGAAATTGTCTTCAGGGGTGGTTCCAGATAGAGCACAGTACTAGGGAAGGGCCCTGGGCAACAAGTAGAGTAAGGATTCCTAAAGCAGTGGGATGGGTACTAGATCTAAAATTCCTGAATATAGTGTGATGTAACTAGAACCAGCTCAGCTGTGTAGAGGAGCAGGAGAGGAGCAACAGGTCTATGGCACCATCAATACAGCAGTGGACAGGAGCAGACAGTGAGGGAACCTCCCTTCTCTGGAGACCTGGGGAATGAGACATTCTCTAGAGAGCAACCAATAGTCTCTCCTTTTTATGTATTAACTGTAAGTCAGAATTGTGTAGGACAGAAACAGAACTGAACCAGAATCATGAGATGAGAAATCTTTCTAGGCCTGCCCCCTCCCTTAAATACTTCTGTGATCTTAAGTATATCCTCACCTGGGAAATTACAGGATTGGATGAGGTTTTCTCTCTCAACTCTAAGTTTCCATCTATGACCATCTATGAGGAGTGTGAAAGTCTTTTAGGGACCTAGTAAATGTATTCTATATACATTTAGAATTACCATGAGAACCACAGAAGTATAGGAAGTAAGATCTAAACTGGATCTTAGAGACCAGATAGACAAAGAGGTCTCACCTGTGGGATCAAAGTGTGTGGATAGATTTCAGGAGGGTCTATGAATTTGGATAGGAAAAATTTCATTTTCACTTTCAGTAACCTCTAACTAAAATTTAGCATTTACTTCAGTGATAAGTGTAGGCAACACAATATTATTCTGAGAAGGGATCCATAGGTTTCATTAGATTGCCAAAGGGGTCCATTCAACCAAGGTTAAGATGATCTAGACCATCACCTTTATTTACAGAGGAAGAAAGAGTAACCCAGCAAGGAATAGTGATTGACCTGAAGTCTGTTGGCTCTGAATGCAGAACAGGTGCTAAAAACCCAGGGCTCTTGATTTCTAGTCCAATCATTCCTACGGGGAATAATCCTTCCCACACAAGAGTCCCCTTGACCTACAGTCTGAGCATTCCCAGTATCTCCCAGAAGCTTTCTCCTTTAAATAGCACTATATGATAAAGAGTATAATAATGGCAAGTGACATTATCTATAATCTTTAAAATTT
>JAQQSK010007909.1:0-13754 GCA_028658325.1 Potorous gilbertii | reverse complement strand
TCTTTTGGTTTTGTTTTGTGACTTCTTGGTTTCTCAGAAAGTCATTGGCCTCCATCTGTTCCATTCTAATTCTGAGAGAACAATTTTCTTCAGTGAGCTTTTGCACCTCTTTTTTCACTTGGCTAATTCTGCTTTTGAAAGCATTCTTCTCCTCACTGGCTTTTTGAACCTCTTTTGCCAATTGAGTTAGCCTATTTTTCAAGGTGTTATTTTCTTCAGCATTTTTTTGGGTCTCCTTTATCAAAGTATTGACCCGTTTTTCATACTTTTCTTGTATCTCTCTCATTTCTTTTCCCATTGTTTCCTCCACCTGTCTAACTTGATTTTCAAAATCCTTTTTGAGCTCTTCCATGGCCTGAGCCCATTGGACATCTATTTCAGATGTTTGGGATACAGAGGCCTTGACTGCTATGTCTTGACCTGATGATAAGCATTGGTCTTCTTCGTCAGAGAGGAATGGCGCAGTCATGTGTTCCCCACGAAAATAACCTGTTATGGTCTTTTTTTTCCCTTTTCTGGGCATTTTCCCAGCCAATTTCTTTACTTCTGAGCATCCTCTCCATCCATGGCCTAGATCCGCCCAGCTAGTGCTTGGGGTCTGAGATTCAAATGCTGCTCCCCAGCCTCAAGGCTTTCAATGGTAGGCTTGGCTGCTATTCAATGGGAGCTTAATTTCTGGTGCTCAGGTTGAGGCTGCACCGCCTCCCAGGCTCAGTTCCCTCTGGGGGTTTATGCAGAGACCTTTTGTAATGTTTCTGCTGCTGAGCTCCTGCCTGTTCAGGGAGCCTCTGGCTATCTGCTGCCTCTGCCACAGCCTCCCCAGGGGTCCTGAGTCCAGGAGACACCCTGCTCCCTTCTCAGCCCATCCAGACATCTCTTTCACTGACCTGCGCGTCTGTGGGTGGAATGACCTTCGCATCGCCACTGGAGATGCTTTCCCTGAAGCCTGTTCGGATCTGCTCACTCCTCTCTGTTCCCAGCGTCCAGGGCAGGGGAGGGCTCTGCTCCCGTCTGGGGCGTGATGGACCTTTGGGATCGGTTTTTCAGGGCTCTCTGGAATGGAAATCTCCTTCACTGTGTTGCTGTGCAGCTTTCACTGTTTCAGAATTTGTTGGAAGTTCTTTTTAGAGGAAATCCATGGGTTGTGGGTTTGGAGCTAGCATATATGAGTCTTTCTAATCCACCATCTTGGCTCTGCCCCATCTAGGATCCTTTGTATATTTTTTCAGCTGTATGCCCAATTCATTTAATTCATCTTTTTCTTTCTTATTTATAGAGACATTCAAAGATAAAAAACTTCCCCTGAGAACTGCTTTTGTAGTATCCCATAAGATTTGGTTGGTTGCCTCATTATTGTCATTCTCTTGAATGAAGTTGTTTATTGTTTCTATAATTTGTTGTTTAACCCACTCATTTTTCATATTAGATTATTTAGTTTCCAATTATTGTTTGGTCTATGTTTCCTTGCCCTGCATTACATTTAATTTTTATTGCATTATTATTTGAGAGGGATGCATTGAGTATCTCTGCCTTTCTGCACTGGATTGTGAGGTTTTTATGCCCTAGTACATGATCAGTTTTTGTATATATGCTATGTACTGCTTAGAAAAAGGTGTATTCATTTTTATCCCCGTTCAGTTTTCTCCAGAGATCTATCATATCTACCTTATCCAGGGTTTTATTGACCTCCTTAACTTCTTTCCTGTTTACTTTGAAGTTAGATTTATCAAATGCAGAGAGGGGAAGGTTGAGGTCACCCATTAGTATAGTTTTATTATTTCTTCCTGTAACTCCCTTTACTTCTCTTCTATGAATTTGGATGCCATACCACTTGGAACATATATGTTTAATAATGAAATTTCTTTGTTTTCCATGGTGCCTTTTTCCAGAATATAATTTCCTTCTTTATCTGTTTTGATTACATCTGTTTGCTACCCCTGCTTTTTTATATCAGATGAAGCACAAAATATTGTACTCCAGCGTTTGACCTTTACCCTCTGTGTATGCTCCCTTTGCAAATGTGTTTCTTGTGAACAACATATTGATGGATTATGATTTTTAATATGTTCTGATACCTGTCTCTCTTTTATGGGAGAGTTTATCCCATTCACATTCACACTTATGATTGCTATCTGTGTCTTTCCTTCCATCCCTTTTCCCTCATTTATGCTTTTAATTCTCCCTTCTCTCTTCCCCTCCACAATAGAGTTTTAATCTTTGACCATTGCCTCCCTCAGTCTTCCTTCCCTTCTTTCAGTCCTCCTCCCTTTTACTCCTTGTTACTCTTACTTTTTCTCTGCCTTTTAGCCTTCCCTCCATTTTCTTTCCCCCTTTCCTCCCATTACCTATAGAGCTAGTTGTATTTCTATACTTGACTGAGGTTTTTATTATCTCTTTGAACCCAATCCAATAAGAGTAACTCTCAAATAATGCTCATCTCCCTCCCCACTTTCCCTCTATTGCAATATACTTTTGTGCCTCTTCCTGCGATGCAATTTATGTTTTCCTGATTCCTCATTTTCACATCTGCAATTCCAATCCCTTTTCACTCTTAAATCACATTTTTATCACTCCCTCATTTACTTTGTACTGCTCCCTCTACCTATGTATATCCCTTTTATATATCATAATAAATGTACAATTCTCAAGGTTAACAAGTATCATCTTCCCTTATAGGGATGTAAACAGTTTGACCACTTTGAATAATGAGTGTTTTCCCCCCATTCTTCTTTTAATACCTCTACTGAGACATGTGTTTGATGACTGCATTTTCTTTTGAACTGTGGCCTTTTCATCAAGAAGGTCTAGAAATTCTTTATTTCATTGAATGTCCATTTTCTTGCCTGAAATATTATGCTCAACTTTGCTGGGTAATGGATATTTTATTGTAGTCCCAGCTCCTTAGCCTTATGGAATAACCCATTCCAATCCCTCTGATCTTTTAATGTAGCAGCTGCAAGGTCATATGTGATCTTGACTATAGGTCCTTGATATTTGAATTGTTTCTTTCTGGCTGCCTCAAATATTTTCTCCTTCATTTGATAGCTCTGAAATTTGGCAATGACATTATTGGTGTTTTTAGTTTGGGATCCCTTTCTTGAGATGAATGGTTGATTCTTTTTATGACTATTTTTTGCCCTCTGGATCTCTGACTTCTGGACAATTTTCCTTGATGATTTATTGGAAGACATAGTCCAGGCTCTTTTTGTTCATGATGACTTTCTGATAGAACAACAATCCTTAGATTTTCTCTCCTGGATCAATTTTCCAGGGCAGTTGTTTTTCCAATTAGATATTTCACCTTGTCTTCTATCTTTTCTTTCTTTCAATTATGTTTCACTGATTCTTGATGAATCATAGAGTTGTTATCTTCTACTTGCCTAATTCTAATTTTTATCAAATTGTTTTCTTCAGTTAACTTTTGCATCTCTTTTTCCATCTGTACAATTGTTCCTTTAAAAGAGTTATTTTCTCCACTTGGGCTTTGCACTTCTTTTTCCATTTGTTTAATTTTCCTTTTAAATTCTTTTGTGATTTCTTTTTTCATGTTTTTAAATCATTCATCAGTTTTTCTTCTTTTTCTTTAATTTCACTTTTAAAATTCTTCCTGGCCTCTTCCAAGAATGTTCTTTGTGCTTCTGACCAATGCATGTTCCCTTCTGAAGTTTCAGATGGGAGAAACAGTCTCAATGCTGACCTCTTTGGTATTCATGTTTTGGTCCTTGTCCCCATAGAAATATTTTATGGTCCTTTCTTTTCTGCTTTGTTTCTTACTCATTATGTTCATGCTTTCCCTGACGTTTAAAGTAGATCTCTGCATCAGACTCTGTTCCCCAGTTCTTGTGCCTAAAACTTGAGGCTTTGTGTGTTGTGGTCTATGGTTCTTTCTGCTAGAAGCTAAAATGTTGCAGCTTACCTGGTGCTGAGCTGACTGGTGTTGGAAAGCTGAGGCCAGATGAAGTCTTCTGTGTTTTCCTGGGGTTTCCCTGGAACTAGCTGCATTAAGTATGAGGGAGGGGTTGTCTGGCTATAGGAGGTTTCCTCTGTTGAGCTTGAGCAAAGGGAAGCTCAGTGGTTTGTGATCCTGTCTGTGTTAGTGTCTTCCCAATTCCCTTTGGGTGCTGAGGCATGCTTGGGGTCCTGGTGCTGGTGGTTGCAGGCTTCACCCCCCTGAGGCTCATATCTTCTCTTGACTTACTCAGGTGGGGCTGTCTGAGACAGCTCCAGTCCTGCACTGATCCCCTTCAGTCACAGCAAGAGGGACCCTCCATACCAATTTTTCTAGTCTCACAGGCTAAGAAATTATTTACCACTTTTGCTGCTCCCAGTGTTTCAGTATTTTTCTTGGCGAGATATTCTCTGGGCTCTTTAAGGTCAACAAGGGGATGGAAAAAGCAATTACAGGTCACTCCATTTATTGGCTCCTGGAGGTCCCCTTTCTGTGCATTTTAGAAATTCTGAGCAAAAATGTTTAAGACATAGGGAGTGAGAGGACTCGCCATTTATTACCGACTGACTTAAGGTAACTGACTTCACCTTTCCGGACCTCTGTTTCCTAATCTCTAAAATGACAGGGATGAGAAGGTAACCAATAAAACCTCTACTCAGTTCTATCATGCTCTGATTCTTTCACTTGTTAAGATATAACTATGCATTTATATTTCAGTAGCCCAATTCATGGATAAGGACATCACACTTGAATATTTTATAAAAATTAACATTATAATTCAATTTTTTCCTTATGAAGTGGAAACCTGCAAAGCTTTTAGCCAGTCTAAGAGGTTAGTTACAGATATGTAATAGCCATGCTTCTCATATTGTGCTACATCTATCTTACTTGCCAGAACTTAATCACTATGATGGAATTACAATTTGGTATTCACTAACCATGATTTACTTAGTGTAGGTTGATTTATGCCAGCAAGAATTTGTTTAGTTAATGGGACATTTTAATTTATGACAGGAAGAAACATAAAATTGCTTTGAGTATCTGGATTGTATTACTATTGACTGGCAGTCATGATGTGGAATCAGAAGAAAGTGACAGATAAAAACATTTTATTTGAGGCATATCTGTGACTAGAAGAGTACAGATTTTGGACTAAAAATACACAGGCTTTTTACTCCACAGTTGCTGCTGCCTCCTCTCTCCAATTTTTGACTAGATAATGTAGTTTTCAGTGACATATGGTTCTGTCTGTGAAGTCTTTTCAGTTAGGCCTCTTGGGAAGAAAGTGAGATGTTTCATAGTATAATGTCATCAGTATGCTACTGGCTCTCAGCTTTAGGTCCTCTTTTATCTGGCCCAGATGGTATGGTTCCCTTACTCTTCAAGCATCTGCCAGAAATAAGGAAATAGCTGAAAAGAACCTAGCTTAGTCTCTATCCAGATGAGGTGGGAATGGTGTGAAAGGGTCAGAAAATCCTTGATATTTGAACTATTTATATTCCATCAGTAAAATGATTTGACCTTTGCCATCCAGGTAAACCATTTTTTGTAAGACCCTGTCCTGCACATATTCATTTTTATACAGCAGCTGGATTAGTGTTTCCCCTCAATATTTACAGCACATAGTTCATGACTTTTCTCTAGTATGGTATGATACTTTATCCTTAAAGCCTCTTTCCTTCAATACTGCAGGAAGTGGTACGAATGGGTCATGTCGTTCAAAGGTTTCTAACTGAATTGTCTGAAGATTTAACTATATATTCTGAAATTTTCATATAGTATATGAAACATTTCATATTCAAATTAAATCCTAATTTTGTCACATAGAAGTCATCAGCTTTTGCAGCATCCCTAAATATCTCCTGTTCAGAACACCTTTGAGTGGGGCCCCAATGCTTATAGGAAACAAGCAAAGAAAGCAACAACAAAAATCCTGCAACTGATGTTCAAGATCTCCCAGTCTTATACCTTACCTTTTCAGGCTAATCTCATGCCATGTCCTGTTTATACTCTATATTCCTGAAAGGTTGGCTTTATCATATTTCCTCATCTCATTTTGCCCCTTCCTTTTGCTAAGCAAATGTTGCCCTTCTCATCTCTAATTCTTGTCCAGCATATATCAAAGGAGGGACTTAGAATCATGTTGATCAGACAAAATGGCTCCCTGTCATTTTTAGTGTCAAATATAAAGTCCTTTGGCATTCAAAGTCCGTCATAATCTGTTCACTCTACCTCTTTCTAGTCTTCTTACACTTTACATATTGCCCTTCTTGGTATACCTCAAACAAGTTTTTCCACTTTCTAACAAGATATTTTGCTGTCTACCTCCAGGCCTGGAAAACTCTCCCTCTTTATGGCTACCTCTGGCTTTCCTGACTTCCTTCAAGTCATAGAAAAAACCCCACCTTCTATAAAACGCTTTTAAAACTCCCCCATAATTATAGTGCTTTCCCTTGGTAGATTATCTCCAATTTATTTTGTATAAAGCTGTTTTTACATAATTATTTGCTTGTTGTTTGTTCTGTCAGACTATAAACTCCTTGAGGGTGACTGTCCTTTGCCCTGCTAAGCACACTATCTAGAAAATAGCAGGTACTTAACTTTACTAATGCTTACTAGACTGACTGCTTTCCTGTCTACTTAGCCACACAGAATCTGACACGTCCCATAAAAGAGATTCAGGCAAAGTGGGTTATGTTGGAGTGCTGGTGGTAATACTTCTGCTTATTAGGATAAGAGAAGACTTTATGGAGAAAATATTTAAAATAGGCTAAAATAGATTTTAAAATGAATCAGTAATTTGTTAGGTCCCATACTCAATCAGTCAGACAAAGATGACAGATCAGACACAGAAATGATAATTTTGTAAAGCCCACCACATTTAGAGTTTAGTGGTGAAATTTTTCAATAGAAGTTTAGGAGTCATGAAGTCTGATGTATAGCATATAAAGAATCCCATCTGTAGTATACAGTATTTGATAAGTGGTCATCTAGGTAGAGGTCCAACTAAATTGTTTCTTTTAAAAAAAATCATTCAGTTTCCCTTCCCTCAGAAATCTACTTTCTTTAGCCCTTTAATATTTTTTATTTGTGTCATTTCAAAAATATATATATATATATATATATATATATATATATATATATATGTGTGTGTGTGTGTGTGTGTGTGTGTGTGTGTGTGTGTATTTAAAATGACACAACTTTAATAATTTATTGTAAATTTGTAGCTTTTTTCTTGCATTAAAATTTTGATGACACAATATTACATCATATAACCATACAGTATCCTGTTGTAAACAAATCATTGTAGACACACATTCCTGCCTTCACATGCTGGATAACATGAGACATACTCACCTACTAATACTTGCTTATTAAGACCTGTTGGCAGACTTATCTATTGATTCATTATAACTTGCATTTTGTATGTTTATGTTGAAAATAATGTAATTATTGTGACTTTATGTCTATTACACAACCGATGAAACGTGTACAGGCGGTTTTTCAAAAATTTCTTATCTTTTTTCTTTATTCTTCCACCACACTCTTATTTTTATTCAACACCTCCCAATTGCATCTGAGGTTACTACTGTCCCCCCCACTGGCTTTCCAATATCCCCTAGAGGGGTGGTATAGACCACTTTGGGAACGTAGGATACTAAAATTTTGAATGGCTCAAATTACTAGGGAAGGTCTACCAACATTCAGTTTAGGTTTGACGCTGCAACTTGTAATCATTGTTTCTAGTTCTTCCTCTGGGGACAAGAATGGTAAATCTAATTCCTGTTCCATGACATACAATAAAATACTTGAAGTCACTTATGATGTTTGCCTTAAGTACTGCTTTTCCCCATACTGAACATCTTTATTCCCCTTAAAAGATCTTCAGCTGGCAAGAGGGACTTCACCATTCTAATTGTCCTAATCTGAACACTCGCCCATTTGTGAATATCTTAGACAATGTGGTGTTTAGAATTAAGTGATATATTTCAGATGTGAGCAGAATACAATGATTAAACCATAGTACTATAGAAGCATCACTTGCCTTATCTTATATATTATGCTTTTCTTAATACAGCCAATCCAACCTAATCCAAACCAGGGAACATATATCAAGGGACTACTATGTTAAGTATTGTACTAAGCTATAAGAATGGAAATAATAAAATGGCAATTCCTGCCCTCAAAGAGTTTATGATCTAGTGAAAGGGAGGAGGCAGCACACGAAAGGAGTCTAAACAACTTGGAGGGAATAAGATGGAGAATAGGGGGTATCTTTTTCCATGGAATTGAAGTCAGGCAGGACAATAGATTCAGAATGGAAATAGAGGGAAAATCTTCACCCCCCACAAAAAATGGATGTCCCTTACAATCTTGTAATGGGTTAAGACTTACAATTCCTTTTTTTCCATAGAGCTTCCATGAATAAAGGAAGTCCTTGTGGTCCAGGGCAAACTGGAGAACACCCAAGACAATTCTAGATGATTTATCATATGGATTTTTAACTGCAGAGAATGCTATCATTGTCACTGAAAGCTTAATTTCCCTGGTGTTATTCTCACTTATATTTAATTTCTTTATTTTAAGAGAACAATTGTAAGGTGACAAGATTTGCCATTGCCCATTATATCAATCTAATTGTTTAAATCTGAGATTTAGTTATTCAAAAGCATGTTTATAAGCATATGAGGAGGAAGATTTCTCGTGTTTATTCTCTTATATTCAATCACTCCTTCAGATGGCCACAGCATTATTTGTTAAATTGTGTTCTATTTTTTTCTGTATTTTTGTTTTATCTTTTTTTTCTTTTCCTCTTTAAGCACAACCAGCTTCAAATTTCTTATATCCTTGAGGCTGTTGTCAAATAGAATAGCTCTAAAATCATTTAACTGGCAAAATGTTCTGTAGAAGACTATAACCACCAAATATTACCACCAAGGGATGGAATATGATAGGAACAATATTCTAACCCTACACCCCCTTGAACATTATCTTATTTTTATCTTTAAAGATATTGAAACCATCCTCAGAAGTTTGTTGGATCAAGAGATTAAAAGCTCAGACTACCGACATCATTTTCTGGCTGCCTGAGTATAAAAGAGACATAGACTGCTCCAGGCATACTCTGATCCTTGGTTGGTAGAACATGATAGACTATGCAGACCTGGTTGCTGTGCTCAGCTGAATAAATTCATAGTATCTTCACCACATTTACCTATTGAATATTCCTCTCCAGGTATGCATAAGTAAATCTCATTTTGTTAGCTGATTGGCCTATCAATGCTTCATTTTGTAATATTATTAATCATAAACTGCCAGGAGTTTAGTCTGAGCCAGGCCTAGTTCAGGACAAAAGAATAAGCAGTAGGGAAAGAGAAAGAATACAGTCTTCAAAAGAGAAAACATTATTAGTAAGAATCATGTTTGTAGCCACACATCTGTATCAGAGTAACCGGGAAAGATTACAAAATGTGGTAGGGAAAATTAAAAATCAAAGAAAATGTTTCTAAAAACATTGCATCAAATAAAAGTAAGTCAAAATATTTTACAATGAAGTTATTAAAAAAAACTCTGTAATATCTCTCTGAAAGATAACAAAGTCATTCTAAAGACTTCCAGAAGAGTGCAAACTAGTACTTTTAAAATTTAGTTAAAATATCAAAAAAATAAGAAGAAAATTATTAATATTAAGTGATCAACAAATATAAGAGAATTTCAATCTATATCTGTATATAAAAATATATGTACACATGTGTGTATCTGTGTATAAGTGCATGTAGATAGATAGATGGATAGATCCAGCTTTCAAAATAATTGATTCTATGCTTGAGGAGAGACACAAAAGCCTGCCAGAATAGAAATTCAAAAATTCAGAGGCAGAAGAAATGTTCTTTGAACAATTTTTATTAAGATGAACTTGAAATGACTTATCAAGATCAAGAGAAAAAGAATGGTGAACTTGAAGATAAGAAGTAAAAAAAAAATTATCGATGTTACAGAAGAAAAAACACACAAAAAATTAAATTTAATGCTTACTATGTGCCAGGAACTGTGCTAAGTGCTGCGGAACAAAAAGAAGCAAAAGACAGTCCCTGCCCTCAAGGAGCTGGCAATCTACTGGAAAAAACAAGCAAACCAAAATGTATCCACTTGCTATATACATGATAAATAATAAACAATTAAAAGAAAGAAGACAAAAGAATTGTGTCATTGAGGAAGGCTTCCTATGGAAGGTGGAATTTGAGTTGGGACTTCAAAGAAATCACTGAATTCAACAAGCAGAAATGAGGAGGGAGAGCACCCCAAGAATGGGAAACAACCAGAGAAAATACCCAAAGCTGAGATGAAGTGCCTTGTTAAAAACAAAACAATAAAAAACACCACCACTATCACGACCAACCACAACAACAAAACAGCAAAATGTATAATGCTACTTGACAAAAGAGTGTGGAAGGGAGTGAGATGAAAGAAGACCAGAAAGATGGAGTGCAAGGAGATGGGCTATGTTATGAAGGGCTTTAAACTGAAAGCAGAAACTTTTGTATTTAATCCTGGAGGTCATAATGAATCACTTGATTTTATTAAGTGTGGGAATTGTGATACTGTCAGACCTCTATTTTAGGAAAATCACTTTGACATTTGAATGGAGGATAAATTACAGTGGGAAGAGATTTCAGGCAGGCTGGACCACCTGCAGGCTATTGTAATAGTCACATGTGAGTTGATAAAGTCCAAGATGATGACAACATCAGAGTAGAGAAATGAATTCAACAGGACTTAGCAAAAGATTGGATATGTGGGGTAAGATATGACGAAGAGTTGAGGATAAAATCTATGTTGCGTGAGAAATAATTCATTTGGATCCTACTCTGTCCCAATCAGTATTACTCAGTTTGATATTCTACATAAATCATGTAGGGATAGATATATTCTTATAGTAGGCTTCAAACTTTAATGTGACGCTCAATAATTGTTTATCAAGTTATGAAGTTCAATTGTGCAATAATGAGAGTGCTGACAGATATCTCCTTTCTGTTTTACTCAAATTCCATGCCCAAACCCAGCATGGGCAGAATGCTTTGATGGTTTAGAATGTCCCCTAATTTATTTTTTTACCTCTAGACCATTCTCTCTTGACAGTAGCAGGTGACCATCTTACAATGACCATCAGTGGAGATGCCCTATGGTTCACTCAACCTTTGAACGCCTTGCTAATATGAAAGTTTTGGCCCTCAGGAGCAAGATCTATCAACTAATGAGATTCTATATTTTGCCAAGTCTCATTTGCATACTTGGGTATCAAACCCTATAAAAACAAGGGACTGGAAGAAGAATACATCTCATATCGAGAGGAAGATCTCAGGTCCACTTCATTAGAAGGACCCTTTCCTATAGTGCCTTTGACTCAGAGCTCTGCCTCAGTCTCTTTTATTGTAGGCTAAACAGTTTTAATTGCTTCATTATTGGCACCCTGAAATGGGACTGTGATGTGTGGACCTCAACCTCTTTAGGTCAGTCACTACAAGGAACCCAAAAAGGAAGTGCACACTGGGTGGAATTTTTGCTGATGTCTCCCCCACAGATATTAGACCTAGGAGACTGGACTCCTTTCACCATCTGTACCCAAATTCTCTGAGCCTGAAGCAAGTCTCTTCAAGATTTCCCAATTTTCTTTCATTTTGTTAGATTAGGGAGATTTAGCAGAGGGATTGTTGGTTCTTCATTTTCAGCGACTTAGCCACCTAAGCTATTTTTAAAACTTCCTGTTGGCTCTGTTGGCTGGGTTAAAATATTTTTTTTAATTCTTTTATCAAGAAGTAATCAAATCATTCTTGTCATTAGTAAAGAAATACCTTAAATTGGTGAGGGGGAACTTTCAATGACTCACAGTGAGCAAGGAATCCATCTAGAGGATCCTATGACCAGTCTCTAAATGAGTAGGACTTGGGCGAGTGATTCCCCATTACATGCTCTGACACCACCTTGAGGAAGCAATAATTCAGGCCAGACTTGATAGCCATAGGGGAGAGATTCCCCACCTCATTGGTAAACTGTCAGTATTCACGACCACACTGAAAACAATCCCAAACTCTTCTTATCTGAGAAGAAAACTCATTTCAGTTTTACAAAACTGAGGAAAGGCAAAGGTAGTGATCACTTGTATTCTTAAGATTAAGTCAGTCACTGATAATCAAAGTTAAATTTCTAGGAAGCTTAAAGGAAAACTGGCATAAATTTTGCTGAATAGTCACCTTTAGATCCCAGCTGACCAGTATTAGGATCCTAGAGGTGGAGCCCAAAAAATAAGAATTGGAAGTATTGTAGAATTTGCCAAAATAAATCCCTGAATATTAGGAAATATTTGGAAAAGGACTTCCATAAAGCAGAACACAGGCAGAGAGAAGATTGCTTGCTTTTATACATAATTGAAGGGGTTGGGGTGGAGGATGCATCTTTAGTGTCTTCAATGGGGGCTTACTCAGATGGAATAAGTCAAAAGGACTTCAGGAATCTAGTCCAACTCTCTCAGGAAAAGTTTCCCCTAGGAAGGTCCCTCTTGGTTGGAGACTTCCCCAGAAAAGATGGGATCAGACATAAGAGGAGAAATGCATCCTCTAGGATCCCCATTGGGACAAGGGTGGTCTCCATTTCTGGGAATGACTAAAGAAAGAACTATGGAGATGTGTAAATTTTGGTTCGAGAATACAAAGAGTTTAGGGAATTGTTTTCTCTAAAGCACGGAACTTTTGATTACTTAGAAAGCTAAGAGTTTTATTGAACAATATCCCCAAATCAGCTTAGAATAAATGAACTATTGATATTGCTAAATTCTTCATTATCCTCAGTTTTCCCTCCTGTGATTATACTTTGGCAAAACTTTAGAGGAATGAAACTTTAACCAGTTCTTATATCTATTAGGGATGTGTTCTAAAAACAAAGTGCATTTTAAATGGGCGAAACCAATTAGCAAATCAGACTAAAGTCATTTGTACTGTTACTAAATTACATGTTTTATTGATAAGATTCTAAAATAATGAACATAAGTAGGAAACAGAAAAATTATTTGAGGCTGGAAGCAGGACCCCAGCCACAAGATGATCACATATTCTATATGTAATAGATGAGAAAGGCAAGATATTGACTTGAAAATCTACTAGAAAAAAAATAAGAAAAATTCAGACCGAATTTAATGTCTTGTTATATGTTGTACGTGTGTGTGTGTGTGTGTCTATTTTGTAAATGGTGAAACTAAGTTTAGTAATAGTGGATTCTTTACTTCAGATAGAAAAGGACCTTATACAATCAGGAAGTCTTTAAGAGAATGGGAAATAAGTGTTTATGTTATGGTATTTCTCCTTTATGCTAACTCATAACTAACAGATGTTTTATCTATGCCTTTTCTTTTGGTGTGATCAACCAAAAGAAACAGATTGCAAAAGAAAATAACTTTCATAAAAAAAAGGGTCTAAACAGGACAAATCTCTTTTTTCTCTGTTTCCAACACTGGCCATGTTGCAGATTGCTGAGATGAAAGACAGAAAAATTAACCAAAAACTAAGATTAAAAAAAGTTTGGAAATTAAGTATGTGAAAAAGGAATATTCACATTCCTTTAATTTCTAAATTACAATTTGGATTTCTTTACAAATTATTTTAGGAGGGCGGAGCCAAGATGGCGGAGTAGAAAGACTCACCTCTGCTAGGTCTGAACCCACAGCCCATAGATTTCCTGTAAAAAGAATTCCTGACAAATTCTGGAGCAGTGGAGGCCGCGCAGCAACACAGTGAAGGAGATTTCCGCTGCA
>JAQQSK010007908.1:0-13755 GCA_028658325.1 Potorous gilbertii | reverse complement strand
GGAACAGATCAATAAAAATGTTTGTTTTAATGAAAGAGAAAGCAAAGACCTTTAAGAGGTAGAGGTGAAGGTGTTTCTTCCATGTGGGAGACTGCCAATGCAAAAGTAGAGAACGTGGAAGAGGAAATCATGAGTCTGAGGAAACAACAAATGGTCCAGTTTGAATAGAATAAGTCAAGAGTAGTTAATGTCGTTATTCCAGTTGTCAAAACTACATTCCATCATGTCTTGTGTGTATAGTGTAGGAGAGAGTGAACAGGGGGTATTCAGGTGAAGAAGAGGAGAGGTAATAGAAAAAAGAGGGGAAAGGAGAGGAAGGATGAGGAGTAGAGACAAGGGGAGAGAAGATAAGGGAAACAGAGAGGAGAGAAAGGGATAGGACATATGAAGGAAAAGGTGAAGAGAAGAAGAGGGGGTAGGACAAAAGGGTAGAGGAAAGGAGTATGGTGGAAGAATGATGAGGGCAAGATAGGAAAGGCAAAGGAGACAAAGAGGAGTGAAATGTCACAAGTGCTGTCAAAAAAAAGACAACTCCTAGATTAGGTTATGGACCAAATGAATTATGTGACTCACAAAGTGAGGCTTTGTAGAGAGGGGGAAGGATATGCTATATGTAGTTCATTGATAATGAACGCCCAGATTGTCTGTGGATCTTCCTCCTCTGTGAGGCTAGTTGCAATGAAAGCAACTATGGTGTTCAGGACCCGGGAGTCTGGGCCTGATCTCTCAGGCTCACAGGCCTTATCTGACCAGCAGAGGCCTGCAGGCCTTAGGGGAGTGTAGCTGTAAGCAATGACCGAGGTGGGAGACAAGATAGTAAGAACTCCATTTATTGAAGCAGTGAGTGGTGCTTTTATCTCTTTTCTGACACTAGAGCCCTAAGTGAACCTATCAGCAACTAGTTTGCCCTTATAAGGAAGTAATATACCTTTGACCAGGACTGCCCAGGGCAGACACGTAGCCCCTAGAAAGAAAACCATTTTGGGCCTTCTTTGTTCTCCAAAAGCCCGGGGAAATAGCCTTGAGCAAAACAGGGGTGGAACCCTTCCTCCCAGCGCCATCTTGTTCATGCCTTACCAGTCTCCCCTCAGTTTACCTGAGTCGTGACCAGTGAATGCCATCCAAGAGGCTAGGGGCTGGCAAATCCCTTACACTATGGTACCTCCAAGTAAATGATCTGAGTCAGAAACTGGAGCTCATTGGAATATAAAATCAATATAAAATGATTTTTCTATTGTTTACATCCACCCACCCAGGAAGTCAGACCATGACTGATCTACCTTCTTGAATTGTAGATAGCATCTAGCTCAATTCAATACATGGAATAGAGTGCTGGATGTGGATTAAGGAAGACCGGAGTTCATTTCCAGCCTCAGACACACACTGACCCTAGGCAATTCATTTTACTTCTGTCTGCCTCAGTTTCCTCACCTGTAAAATTGGGACAATAGTAGTATTTACCCTCCAGGTTGTTGTGAGAATAAAATCAGACAATATTTATAAAATACTTTGCAAATTTAAAGTGTTATATAGGTAATAATTATTTATATAAATCAGTATGTAGCACTTTGAAGTTTGCAAAGTATTTTACAAACGGGTCATTTTGTGAAAAATTGTGCTAAGAGCAATTATTAATATTAGTATCATTATCATTCTCTCTATAGGATGTTCTGGATAGCTTAAAGCAGAAAGTTTTGTGGTATACAGAATGGTTTACATACATGATATTATTTAGTCCCAACAAGAATCTTATTATAAAGATATTCTAAATGATATACCCCTTTTACCTCCAAGGAGCTAGTTGAGTCTCTGAAAACTTACATGACATTTATCATGAATGTTAGATATGAGGTTCAAATTTGAATCTCTGAACCATAAGTACAATCAATTGTATCACTGTCTCTTGGTGACTCTTGTGAATGGGTCATGTAAATACATAACTGGTGGCAGCATCCTACCTCATCACCAGAAGGCTGGTATATGAGGACAGTCTGGGGAATTCACTGCCAGGAGTAGAAATTATGATTGAGTGTCTTCAATCAGTTCACCTGAATTGATGAGGGGTCATAGAAACAGAAGTCAGTGAGAGTGAGCAGGACCTTTTTAAATTTTTAATAATGTCACTATTGTAAAATACTGGGAATTGGGAATATTAAGAGGAATTGGGAATGAGTGGGTTGGGGGAGTGATCCCCAGTTATACACATAGAGTCAGGACTCTAAGGGTCTGGTTAGTTGCTGGATCTAAGCTCAAGAATGCCTCCAGTGATGTTCTTCCAACTGATTCACAGGGAATTTTCCTGAGCACACCTTTGGGAAATGATGCTTTTAACTGTGTAGTGGATCCGACCCCTAGAAAGTAAACTTTTGATAATTAGAGTATCAGAAGTGCCTTCAGGAATCCATTCATTTCAGATTATTGGATATGAGGACTTCAGGTTAGTTTGGAGATGGTTCTGGTCATGCTTGTGATAGCCTCAAGGTCATGGACATGGCACACCCTTAGTTTCGATTCTTCAGTGGTCAAGCATTTCAATGGCATAAGAACAGCTACATAGGATATGTGAAATTGCACTAGATTTAGAGTCCAAATGCTGCCTTTCCCAATTAGTACCTGGGAGACTTTGGGAGACTCTTCCCTTTTCAGGCCAATTTCCAAATTTGTGGAACAGTAACTGGAGCACTGGACTTGGAATGAGAAAGATCTGAATCTGAATACTGTCTAATAGGCTATTAATTGTGTGGTCTAGGCAAGTTATAAATCTCTGCCTCAGTTTCCTCATCTGTAAAATAGAAATGATGATATCACTTACCTCACAGAGTGCTAATTAGGGTAAAATAAGATAAATTTGTAAATTTCTATATGAATACTATTACTATTACACCTTTTATCATCTCTTTGGATGATTTAATTCAATTTAACATGATGAAATGATTAAGTACCTAGTGTATGTCAGGCCCTGTGGTAAGCATTGGGACTGAAGACAAAAAAAAATTAAAATTATGTTCTTTCAGTTATATTCTGCTAGGTACATAAGATGTAAACAGAATGGAAACTTGGTCCATTCCAATGCTCAGATCCCTTGATGCAATGATCCCATCAAGAGCTACTCTAGGTCTTAAGAGATGTTTTTTCTTACTTGCTGTGAAGTATCTTAACCATCACTCACTGAACAATCCTGATGAAGACTTTCTGCATGAAGTCAGCTAATGGCAAAGCTCCAGTTAACTTGAATCCTGAACTCAGAGCCTTTTCAGCTAGGCTGGATTTTTCAAAATGTGGGATCTGTTGGCAGAACCTTCTGGAGCCTAGTCTCATATACTCATCAGGAAATATTAGATGAGTTTAGTAGGGGCCAACAACCTTTCATTGCTCCAGCTGCTGTGAGCTAATGGTGCAGAGAAATTTCGAACTATGCCCAAAGTGCTACAAAAATATGCATATCCGTTGACTACCAATATTGCTTCCGGGAATGTATCCCAAAGAGGCCATAAGATTGGGAAAAGGTCTCACATGTCCAAAACTATTTATAGCAGTTCTCTTTGTGTTGGCCAAGAACTCAAAATCAAGGATATGCTCATCAGCTGGGAATGGTTGAACAAGCTGTGGTATATGTATGTAATGGAATACTATTGTGCTGTAAGAAATGATGAGCAGGAAGATTTCAACGAGGCCTGGAAGGACTTATATGAACTGATGCTGGGTGAAAGGAGCAGAAGCAGGAGATCATTGTACACAGCAACAACCACAGTGTGCGAGGATTTCTTCTGGTAGACTTAGACCTTCACAGCAATGCAAGATCCTAAAACATTCCCAAAGGACTTTTGAAGAAAAATGCCATTGACATCCAGAGAAAGATCTATGGAATTGGAAAGTAGAATGAAGAAGAATATTTTCTCTTCTGTTATGTTTTGTATTGTTTGGGTTTTTCTCATGATTTCTCCCATTCATTTTAATTCTTCCATGCGACATGACCAATGTGACAATATGTTTAATAAGAATGTATGTGGGGAGCAAGCACGTCTCCTTTGCTTCCAGTCCAGCCCCCCTACCTGATCTCCTTGGTGGCCACCGCCACTGTCACCGTTGACAGAATGAGTTTCCTGGAGAGTTCCTTCCACCCAGTCCAGAAGATGGGCTTTGGCAGAAGCAGCAGCGCCACACCCAAGCACTGCTAGATGGCAAGGGCCTGGGAACTGGCACTTTTTTTTTTATCACCAAGAGCCACCTAGCCTGGTTAGATGGTTCTGGAATAGGATTTTCATTGGACTATCGCACCATTAGGTTACATGCTATCTCCAGGGACCTAAATACCTATCCACAAGAGCACTTGTACGTTATGGTCAATGTGTGATTTGGAGAGGAAGAGTCAAAAGAACTAAAAGAAACTAATGGCAGAAGAGGAGGAAGATGAGGACAATGATGAAGACATTGAACCAATGTCTGAGTTCAGATGTGTACCAAGTGATAAGTCAGCATTGAAAGCCTTGTTTACTGCAATGTGTGAATGTCAAGCTTGACTTCCAGATTCTGAGGGTGAAGATTCAGATGATTATGAAGGAGAAAAATATGATGTGGAAGGACATGAACAAGGACAGGGGAATATTCCTACATTTTACACCTTTGAAGATGATTATCTCATTTAACTGCAGAAGGACAAGCCACTCTAGAGTGACTGGAAAGAATGCTTACTGAGTCTGTGAGCAGCCAATCTAACATGGCTGGAGTAAGGACAGAAGACTCTGTTAGGGATCATGAAGATGGGATGGAGATAGATACCACACCAATGGTTGCTGGACAATGTAAGGCTACAGATGTTGATCACTGAAGATTGCTTCTGCTGAGAAGAGATTTCACATATTACTGAAGGAAGGAACTTTCTATCTCTCCATAGTGGAGAGGCAGAGAAGAAATATCTTTTTTCCCTCTGCAAAAATGACCTAAACCAGTTCTTTCTTCAGAGAGACTTATACTGAGGCTATATGAATCACCACCAGCCGAAACTTACACTCTTTATTAACAGGAATGACTGAATTCACCCAAGAGGACATTTGTGGCTTATTGACTCAAGAATCCCATGCCCAATTACAGTCATGTAGTCCTGTAAATCCTCCTCTTACAGTATTCATGTTCCATAGGGCAGGAGGCCCATATGGTGCAGGGGTTTGGAAAAGTATAGGAGGTGGGATGATGTACAACCATATACGCATATACATATATACATCCATACTCATATATATGCATGGACACATACATGTGTTTGCATATGTGTATAACAGCACTTGCTCCTAGAGAAGTGGAGATTAAGAGGTCTCAGAGGCTGAACTCGGCTCTTTTGTACTCTGAACCAATCAGGAAACTACCCATGGGGAAAATCAAAGCTGATTATCTTATTCCTACATCTATAAGTAGCCTAATTAACTGTTCTACCATGTTCTACAAAGCTCTATTAACATAAACTGGGAGCTTCTGACAACCTTTTCTATTTTCCCAGTTCACTTCAGTCTGAAAAATAAATTTTTTAATTCTGGTCTATTGTGACAAATTGGTCTCAAAAGCTATCCCCTCTTAGATTCCTCTGAAAATTTAGAGAGGCTGGGGTGCATTCCTTAAAATACTAAAGACGAGAATCCCTTTGTCTTTCTTACAGCTAAATAAATGAAATTAACTTTCATATGGTAAAGAAAAAGAAATGTATGTGTAGCGCCCATATAAGATTGCATGCCATTTCTGGGAAGGAGGGAGGAGAGAGGGAGGGAGGGAGTGGGAGAAAATCTAAGACTTATGGAAGTGATTGTACAAAACTGAAAACAAATTTTAAAAAAAGTAAATAAGGGGATGAAGTTAGGCTAAGAAAGAGAAACCCTTTGGGGGTGAGGGGATTGAAAGCCATCTGGGTGGAGTAGTGGATCAAAACTGTTATGTCTCACCTTAGTTCAAGACTAACTGCTATTGTAATGTATCAATGATGAGTCTCATCAAACTAAGAACATGTAAGAATATGGATGACTTTCATTTCTGTGCTGAAAGGGAGTTGGGCATTGTTTTTAGTGAAACATAAAATTTAGAGATGGAGGAAAAATCACCTTGTTCACCTTGGCAGAAGCCAAGCTTGGCATCTGTGTCAAATAGAGGCATAATTGCTCTTGCCAGCCCAATACATCCTAATTCTCTTTACCTGGTACTGTTATACAGGCAGGTATACATCACACAGGATAGAGCAATGAACCTGGATTCAAAACTAACCTGTCCTTAGTCATTCTTTTGGGTATTTACAATAGTCAAAATGACTCAGTTCCTCAAAGTTATTCTTTTTTAAAAATTAATTTATTTATTTTTAGCTTCCACAAGATTTTGAGTCCCAAATTTTCTCCCCATCTCTCTCCGCCCACCCCAAGACATCATGCATTCTTTTTATCCCTTCCACAAAATCTGCCCTCCTTTTATCACACCCCTCCCTTCCCTTACCTCAATTTCTATACCCCATTGCCTATATTTCTTATTTCCCAGTTGCATGTAAAAACAATTTTTAACATTCATCTTTAAAAACTTTTAGTTCCAGCTTCTCTCTCTTCCTTCCACCCCACCCATTCCCAATGAGGAGGCAAACAATTCAGTATAGGTTATACATGTGTAACTATGCATGCAACTTCCATAAAAGTCATGTTGCGAAAGACTAACTATATTTCCCTCCATGCTATCCTGTCCCCTATTTATTCTGTTCTCATTTTTGACCTTGTCCCACCTCTAACTTTTAGTAAGTATCAAATGATTTGTAATGTCTTCAGAAACCTTAAAGTGCTGTATGTATTGTAACTATGATTTTTCATCATTATCTTTATAGAAGTAAATTTAATCATGCTGCTTCCACATCAACTATACTCAACAATGCACCCCTTCCCACCCCCCACCCCCGACCAGAACTACCCAAATTGTGAGTCTGGGTCCCCAGACTCTGATAAGATGAACTACTGATTTACAGAAACATGCCTTCAATTCACTTCCAGGCTATTTACAATGCTCAGCAATATCCCTCCCCTACTTTTTTTCTTTCCATATAATAAGTTCCTTAAATTCAGGTATTGTCATGTCTGTGTTTATATTCTAAGGACTCAGCACAGTGCTGGCACATTGTAACTACTTAGGGAATAAATTGGTTAATAAAGTATTAACTTGTATAAGGTAACATTTAATGTTTAATTGGAACTGCTTAATGAATTATTATGGCCAAGAATTTGAACCAAAATAGAGATCTGAGATCAGAAATGATGCCAACCATGAAAATTTTGTAAGTTTCAGAGAAGGAAAGTGCAATATACTTCATCACTAAAGGGAAACTGACTTCCATTCCCTCCTCAATTGTGGAATGGTTACATTGAAGGAAATGATACTATTGGTCTGTGTTTAGTACTGATAAATCTAGTTGCAACTGGACAATAGAAATAAAGAAGGAAAACGATAAAGGCAAGAAGAATCATTTCTAATATTTTAAAATTAGTAGAAAACGAATTCACTCATAAGAGCATAGCATGTAAACTGAGGGGGAAAGGAGGGAAAATGACTTATGTGTCCACGTACCACAGTTACCATAATTTTGACTAAATAGAAACTTCAAATCTGGCCATTTTCCATCTCTGTCTTTGCACTGGTCATCCACACTTCCACCTGATTCAACCCATCTCTTCTTTAAAAATGCAATTCAGACATCACCTTGCACCACATGGACCTTTCCTAGCCCCTCTGACTGAGGAGGATCTCTCTCAAGCTGCTTTGTATTTCAGCATTTTGTATTTATGTGCAGTTATTCTTTTTACTGGTTTTATTTATTTTTATTTACAGAGTAAAACTAGCAATTCCATAAATGTACTGTAATCAAAATATGGTGATTGCACATCAAATTGCAAATCTAGTATGTATGTAGACATACACACATATATGTCTACATACATATACATATATATATGTGTGTGTGTGAAATCATTCTATACATTCACTTGCATTTATCATTCCTGTCTCTGGATGCAGATAGCATCTTTCTTCATATGTACTTAATAGTTCATTTGAGTATTTACAAAAGTCAAAATGACTCAGTTCCTCAAAGTTGTTCTTTTTATAAATTAATTTATTTTTACTTTCCACAAGATTTTTGAGTTCCAAATTTTCTCCCCATCTCTCTCCTCCTACCCCAAGACATTATGCATTCTGTTTACCCCTTCCCCCAGTCTGCCCTCCTTTTAATCACACCCCTCCCTTCTCTTACCCCAATTTCTATACCCCATTGCCTATATTTCTTATTTCCCAGTTGCATGTAAAAACAATTTTTAACATTCGTTTTTTAAAACTTTTAGTTCCAGCTTCTCTCGCTTCTTCCCACCCCACTCATTCCCAATGAGGAGGCAAGCAATTCAATATAGGCTATAAATGTGTAACTATGCATACGACTTCCATAAAAGTCATCCCTATGATTAGCAGGCAAAACCTTGACTAAAAGCCAGTAAAGTAGACTAAGAAGGAGCAGTCAGAGAGGTACCAGGAAAACCATGGGAGGATAGTGTTATGAAAACCCAAAGGGATGAAAGTATAGAGGAGAAGAGGGAGATTAACAATGTCAGAGGCTGTAGAGAGATCAAGAATGATGAATATTCAGAAATTGTCATCAGTTCTTGATAGTTCTGGGGCTATAGATATGCTGCATTTGAACTATGCCCTTGTTATCCTTTCCTTCACAGGCTTCAGTTGTGTGTTTCCTTTCCTTAGTTCCAGTAACTGGCCCGTGAATATTCCTACTAAAAATCACATTTTTCATTTGTTTTTCTTTCTCAATCATGTGTAAAGAAAATGTTTAACATTCCATTTTTAAAACCAAGAGTTTCAAATTCTCTCTCCCTCCAACACCTCTCACTCTTTGAGAAAGCAAGCAATTTTATGTAGATTATATATGTGCAGTAATGCAAAACATTTTCCTGTTAGTCATATTGCAATAGAAAATACAAACCAAAAAAAAGAAACCAACAGCAAAAATAACAAAGTTGTTTTTGCTGTTTTTAAGTATGTTTCAATCCTCACTCAGACATCATCAGTTATTTCTTTGTGGATAATGGATAGTATTTTTCATCATAACTCATTTGAAATTGCCTCTTGCTATTGAATTGCTGAGCATAGCTAATCAGACAGAGTTGAAAAAAAATCCCATTTTTAATCCACAGAAACTCATAAAGATTGTCAACTTATAGCAAAAAGAAGTGGTCATCTGCCCAGAATGAAATTGAGAGCTGTTCTTAGGAAATAATGTATTCCTTATGTGTTGAGATCTTATGCATGCAATATTCCCACAAGCTAGAGAAAGAGTTCTTATTTTCATTTGGCAAATGAAGAAACTGAGACCCAGTGAGAAAAACTATGTTGATGAAGATTGCAAAGCAATATTAGTGACAATTCTCAGAGTATGACATTGGCCATTCCATGGGGAGAGTTATGAGAGTAGGTTATTGGAGATCTAATTCTCTTTCTTCCCAAGACTCTGAACAACATCATGGCTCACGAATGTAAAGCTTCCTTAGGGCTGCCTTCATATCTTTGTTTCTCATACTATAGATAATGGGGTTCAGGGTTGGGGTGAAGATGGAGTAAAATATAGCAGCTAAGCGCCCTTGAAGTGGGGAGTAGCCATTAGCAGGCCTCATGTAGGCTGAACTACCTGTTCCATAAAAGAGGATTACTGTGACAAGGTGGGAGGAACAGGTGGAGAAGGCCTTCTGGCGACCTTGTGTTGACTTGATATGGAACACTGTGATGACAATCTGGATGTAGGAGAGGACAGTAAGTACAAAGCAGCTCATGATCACACAGCCACCAACAACAAAGCCAACTGCCTCATGTTTGTGGGGATCAGTGCATGATAATTGGAACAGTGGTGGGATATCACAGAAGAAATGCTCTACCATGGGGTCACAAAAAGACAGGGTGAAGGTATTGGCTGTGTGGAAGGAGGAGTAGAGGAGCCCACTCACCCAGGCCACACCCACCAGGGCACAGCAGAACTGTTGAGTCATGGTGGACCCATAGGTCAAAGGCTGGTATATGGCCAGATAGCGGTCATAGGCCATGGAAGTGATGAGAAAGCACTCAGTAGCTGCACAAAAGATAAAAACAAAAAGTTGAGCTGCACATGCTGCGAGAGAGATGAATTTTGAGCCAGTCAGGGCAGCAAAGAGTGCCCGAGGCAGTGTGGTGGAGGTGGAACACAAGTCAGTGAATGATAGATGCTTGAGGAAAAAGTACATGGGTGTGTGCAGATGAGAATCCAGAGTCACTGCTGTGATGATGGAGATGTTTCCAAGGACAGAGAATATGTAGATAAAAAGGAAGATAACAGCACTAATAGTCTGCAGTTCAGGAATGACTGAGAAACCCTGGAGAATGAATCCAGGAACCATGCTGCAATTGGTCATTTTCTGTCCTCTGAGAAGTTCAGCTGCCATCACAGATCCACTGGAGCAGGGGAAGTAGAAGAATTCTGGGAAAGAAATGAAGACCCAGGAACAACATCAGAAAACCTTAGGTGCTGGAAGGTTTTTCTTATTTTTTTTATTTTTCCCTTGTCTTTAAACAGAGTCCTCCCTACAATGCAGCCTATCAGAACTTGTGAAGAGCTTAGGGATATGTCATATTACTGATCTTTCTACACGTGGTAGACTTCTGCAAAAAGTCATCATCTGCTTGGATTCCATAAATGATGAAAGGTAGCACATTTCACTTTATAGAATTGTATCATCTTTCATAAAGATTCCTTCTATCTAGCCAAAAACCTTCCTTCTGTAATTGTATGTCTATGTTTCTGGGACCATACAAAAGAAATACAAAGTAGCATGGGATGGTAGAAAGAACATTATATTTAGAATTGTAAGATCTTAATTTGCATCTTGTCTTGGCTACTTATGTTGACTTGGGCTAGTGACTTCATCTCTTGTAGGATGAATTTTGTTACTTGTAGAAGAAAGTGGTCTGGCACAAACAAACCCAATGAAGCAAAGATTACAAGGGAAGTAGAAAACTGGGAAAAAATTTTTGCAACTAGTGACTGTGATAAAGGCCTCATTTCTAAAATATATAGAGAACTGAGTCAAATGTACAAGAATACCAGTCATTCCCCAATTGATAAATGGTCAAAGGAATATGACCAGGTAGTTTTCAGAGGAAGAAATTAAAGCTCTCTATAGTTACATGAAAAAGTATTCTAAATCACTCTTAGAGAGATGCCAATCAAAACAACTCTGAGGTACCACATCACAAAAGAGGAAGATGATAAATGTTGGAGAATATGTGGGAGAGTTGAAAGACTAATTTATTGCTGGTGGAGCTGCAAGCTGATTCAACCGTTCTGGAGAGCAATTTGGAACTATGCCTAAAAGGATAAAAACATGTGCATACCCTTTGATCCAGGAATATCACTTTTAGGATGGTATCCCAAAGAGATCATAACAAATGGAAAGGGTCCCACATGTGCAAAAATATTTATAGAAGCTGTCTTTGTGGTGGTCATGAAATCAAGGGGATGCCCATCAATTGGGAAAGGTTGAACAGATTGTGGTATATGAATGTAATGAAATATTATTGTGCTATAAGAAATGATGAACAGGAAGACTTCAGAGAGGCCTGGAAGGACTTATGTGATCTGATGCTGAGTGAAAGGAGTAGAACCAGGAGAACTTTGTACACAGCAACATTAGAGAAATTTTTTCTGGTAGATTTGGCCCTCCACAGCAATGTGAGGACCTAAAAAATTCCCAAAGGACTTTTGAGGCAAAATGCCTTCCACATACAGAGAAAGAACTATGGAACTGCATCACAAAATGAAGGAGACTGTTTTCTCTTATATTTTGTTTTGTTTTATGATTTCTCCCCTTCATTTAAATTCTTTTTTGCAACATGACAAAGGTTAAAATATATTTAATCACAGAGTATTGTAGAACCTATATAGGACTGCACACCGTTTTGAGCAGGGAACGGGGAGGGAGAGGTTAAGGAGGTGAAGGGAGGAGAAAAATCTAAGATATATGGAAGTGATTGTAGAATACTGAAAACAAATAAATTCATGAATTAAAAAAGAAAATGATCTGACTAGAGAATCTAATTGATAATATTAATCTCTTCCTAGATCTACATCCTATAATCTTTCTTGTGCATGACAGTTCTTTGAATGTTTGAAGACAGCTGTATTTGTGTTTGTCCTTCGTTTTCCAAGAGGATCATGACATCCCAGAAACAATGACATGACTTGCACTTGACTTCGTTTTGACTGAGGATTGGCTGGGCAAGGTCACCAGTTTCACTTTCCCCTCCTGAGCCATCAGGATTCAGTGACCAGATATTCATCAGGATGACTGGAGATGACCCAGAATACAGTGGGTGACCTTAACCTTTTAGGCTAAGGCCTATTCAGGTGCTCACTTAAAGTGAGGTGATGCCCATTTAGTGAATAGGCGTCTTTTAAGAACTAGTCAAGTTATAGCCCGTTTAAATATAAAAGATAAATAAATAAATAAATCAAAGTGGAAGGGCAGGAGTCTTAGGCCCCTTGGGGTTGTTTCAAAGAGAAATAGTTACTATTGACATTTATTCTAAGCCAAGAGGGACCAAAAAATAGCCATTAAGTGGAGCTTAGGCAGAGACCCATTGTCATCTAATGTATGGGCTTCATAAGACCCTGGGTTTAATTCAAGAAAATAGAGTGAAGGGGAAGAAGATAGATAGAAAAAAAAGAAATAAAGCTAGAAAGACAAAATAGAAAAAGAACAGAAAAGAAAGACATCTAGCCAGTAAATCCCAAGTTAACTGGGCAAATTCTGGCCTTCAAAATATATCTTTTTTTGGAGAGGAGAAGGAAGAAGAGAGGCAGAGATTGAAAGGGAGGATGAGTTGAGTTACCCAGCTAGATGGGTCCACCTTCCCAGTGACATCTCTTTGATATGCTAAAAACAATAATAACAAAAAAATCTCATGGTTCCCTCAACCAGTTTTCAGTAGGAAGACTTCTGGACCTCTCAGTCACATTGTCACCCTGCTCTGTACCTCCCAGAATGCTGTGCTCAGGATGGAAGATGATGCATTTTCAATGTGGTTTGAGCACTTCCCTCAAACTGAAGAAAGAGGAAAAGAGTGTGCTCATTTAGAAGAGAAAAAGAGGGGAATTATTGACCATAGTTCATTCATTAGGCAAGTAAATCTACTGTCACCTCCTTGTGTCACCTCCAGCAAAACCTTCATTTTTTGTTGACACTGTTACCTGTGTCTACAAGGTTTTCCTTCCCCTTATTTATGTGTTGAATTTTTAATCACCCTTTAAAGTCCAACTCAAACATCATAATCTCTAGGATCCCCCTGGTTTGTAGTGTTTGCCTTTCCTTTCATATTTTGCTTATCACTTCTCTGATGATGTCATTGTCCTCTCCCATATTTACTTTGGGTTCTGGACTTCACCACATGCTTCAGCTGCCTCCTCAGAGTAGATGTTTCCTGTTTCTCTTTGGTCTTGTCATCCTGGGACACCCTTCCACTTCTACGCCTCTTGTGCCCATTACTGGAACAGCCATTTTGGGGGCAGCTATTACTCAATCCTCTTCTGACCCTCTTTCTGACATTCCAAACACTGATACTATCTCCCGTGTTGGTACCGTCCCCCACTTCCTAGCTACCTTCCCCTTCTTACAACTAGAATGTGTAATTTCTGAGGTCAGGGACTGTCTTTTTCTTGTA
>JAQQSK010007907.1:0-13755 GCA_028658325.1 Potorous gilbertii | reverse complement strand
TTGCAAAACTACACAGATATGGCCTATATTGAATTGCCTGCCTTCCCAAAGGGAATGGGTGGGGAGGGAGGGATGGGGAGAAGTTGGAACTCGAAGTTTTAGGAACAACTGTTGAGTATTGTTCTTGTTACTTGGAAATAAAAAATACAGGTAATGGGGAATAGAGAGTTATCTGGCTCTACAGGACAAAAGAGAAGATTGGGACAAGAGAAGGGAGGGATGATAGAAGAGAGGGCAGATTGGTGATAGGGGAAATTAGAATGCTCAGTGTACTGGGGTGGGGGGAGGGGACAAATGGGGAGAAAATTTTGGAACCCAAAATTTTGTAAAAATGAATGTAAAAAGTTAAATAAATAAATTTATATTAAAAAAAGAAAAAGAAATGAAGCCTTTATCTGAGAAATTTGCTTCAAAAAATTTTTAACAGTTACTGTTGCTAACTCTATTTTCCCCCATTCTATTCCCCCACCCTGCCATCCATTTATTTTATCTTCTCTCTCCTTTAGCCCAATGTGTGTTGGTCCTAGACAAGTCTCTATCCTGGTGTCAAAGACCTGTTGTATGGATGTCCATATAATTTTAGGCATTATTTTAAAGTTATTTGGAGGGAGTTTTGAGAAAATTCAGCTGGGTTGCTGTCTCTAATCCATAATCTTGGCTTCTAGCTACTTATACTCTGTAAACCTTTATACACAAATGCCTAGACTAGGACTTGGGATCTGCTTCCACTACTACCTCCCTCACTCTATCTCCACCAAATAAAGCTAATAGTTTTGGTGAGCTTATAGCTTCACACCCCCTTTATCTTCTGCAACTACTCAAAACAAGGCTTGAGTTGGACTAATGAAAGTTTAGTACTGGAGTGGGAAAGCATAGAGCTTTTGGCTAATATAAGCACCTAAGGCAAGGGATGGGCTGCCACAAAGCCCTCTGGGATTTGTAGTTCTTCCCACTTTGGGGAAGAGTGGAAACTAATGGAGGTCAGCGTAGTCCTAGATAGTAGTGTAAGTTTTGACTGATAGTCACAGACAGTGAGGAAACACAAGGACAGAAGAGGAGAGAAGGGTGGGTGATTATAGCTGTTCAACCACAATTTTGGAAAGTGAGAGATGACCTTTGCATGAACAAGTAGAAGGGTCTTTGATAAGAGAAAAGGATTCCATCCTTACCTCCCAGCTTCCACTCCCTCACCCCCATCTTGTTGTTGAGGTGCTACAGTTGGATCTGACTGTTGAGGTTTTCTTGGTAAAGATCCTGGAGCAGTTTGCCATTTCCTTCTCCAGGTCATTTTACAGGGGAGGAAACTGAGGCAAAAAGGGTTAATCACACAGCTAGTAAATGTTTGAGGCCAGATTTGAACTCAGAAAGATAAGTTCCCTGGACTTCAGGCCCACCACTCTATCCACTGTGGAACCCAGCTGCCCAACTTAGCCTGTCTTACAACTAAATTTTTTTTGAAGATTGTATTTGTTGGATTTTTAATGTTACTTTTATAAACACCTGTGACTGATCTTGTCTTTGAGTTGCCTGGTGTCCTTTGTAACAGAAGGCTATGGGAGAGCAATGGGAGCTACTCAAGAGAGAGCACAAGGCTGGAAATGAAAACTCCAGCCCATTATTAGAAAGTTCTGCTCTCTAACTGGGAGGGGAAGGGAAAGAAGTTTGACCTCTGACTAGTGGGAACGTTATTGGGGGTATTTTATTATTGAGCTTAACTGAGTTTTCCAAATGTCTTTTCTTGTTTCACATGCAGTCACTTTCTGGAATCTAGTTAAACATGAAGTACTACTTTGAGGTCTTACTTCTTCGTGGATTACTTTCAGCTTTTGAAAACCTTTCAAATTGTTTATGGTCCTAGAAAGAGGTCAAAGCTAACTACAGTTACAAATATGTACATTAATTACCTCGCATTTTTACTGTCCATAGATTCATTTTAAAAAAATGATGTGATAATGAGTTAGTCTCTGGTCCACATTAGCATTAATGCTTTTAGAAACTGTTAAAATCAATGTCAACACCAACATCCTATTTGAAGAAGAAAATGCAACATAATAGTTGCTGTGAAAACCATCTCATTGACGCAAGTGAATTCTCTGCCTCATTTTAAAGATGCTAAATTAAAGGGAAGCACATGGTATATCAGAGCTGAAAACATTTTCTTCCCTTCTCCATTCCTTTCTTTTTTTAAATTTACCATAGGGCACAGATACTAAGCAAAGCTTTGTCAGTGGAAGAGACATTCACTTGAAGAACAAGGCGGAACTTTGTAAACAGATTTTTATTTTGTACAACCTTCCCTCTATTTCAGAGGTCACTGAAAAGATGAGATTTGTACAATATTTTTAATACTAACAGTGAGCTCTAGCTTTATATTGGTTGCTCGTATTGAGATTGTGCCTATATATGGTGTCCAGTTTTCTTTCACATCTTGGAGCCAAATATTACTCTTGTATCATTGACATCAATGTCAGGGTTCTGTCTTAGGGTCTGTCATACTTACTTGACTGGTCCTTCAAACAGAATCATCTTTCCAGATAGCTCCACAGTCTGGAGGCAACTCCACATTCGTAAGGATGTAGACAATAATATTTCAGAGCAAGATTTTATGGAAACAAAGCAAATAAACAATTGATCTTTCTTTGCAAAGTTTTTCAATGTAACTTATTTGTTGCTTATAGGATAATGAATAGATGGATTTAAAGTTAGGAAAATAGGAGTTTAAATTTCTTTATCACTATGTATAACTTCTGCCTCAGTTTCCTCATTTGTAAAATAAGGATAGTAGTAGCACTTACATCTCACTTATTGTATGTCATTTAACGTCTTTCTGCCTGAGTTTCCTCATCTGTAAAATAGAGATAATAGTAGCATTTATATCACAAAGTCATTGTGAGAGCAAATGAGACAAGAGATGTCAAGTACTTTGAAAATCTCAAAGCATTATACAAATGTTAGTTGTCATCATTGTCATCATTCTGGCATCAGTCTCTGTATTAGGCCCTCAAAACAGATCTCTGATGCTCCACTTCCATTGACCCTCCTCAATTCCCTCCACAAAAAAACCCTGATAAAGCTTGAGTAGAGCTCCCTCACTAATGTTTTCTCTATTTTGCTTCCTCTACTGTTCTTAGGTGCCTCCCTAACATTCAGTTTCACCTACCATGTCTTACTATATCACTCTCTCTAGGCATACAGACTGGTGGAGCATTACTTTTCACAGAGTTACATCAACCCTCTTAAAGTATCCAGGAGGGGTTGGTTAGATCACAAAGGAATTGAAATGGTTCATTGGGTGATTTTTAAAGAACCAAAATCACTATATAAATGTTAATAAAAGTAGGTGTTCCATAGTCTTCTTGAATGCAATCAATATAGAATAGCTAAAGTAAGAAACATTGATTTCTTCTTTAAGAAAATTTGGAAATGTATCTGACTGAATTGATGCCACTTCTCTGGTAATAAATTTTGTTTCATGTTTTAAATACATGATATGGTGTATTTTATTATTGAGTCTCAAATTTTTCTCATATTAGGAAATTTAGGAAACCCCTATATCAGAAATGCTATTAAAACAGTAACTACTCTTTTAATCCGGATGCTATTAGATTGTGAATTGACCTGTTAAAAGAATATTGTCAAATTGTTAAAAAAAAAAAAAAACTTAAATATTTGATGATGTATATTGTGCTTTAAAATGGGTAATAATAACAGCTTATTGTTGGGGAAAAATTAGCAAAGTCTCCTTCAAGTTATCCTTATCTGTGAGGTCATAATTGGCCTTATTGATTGCATGTTATAAAATTCTAAAGTACTAAATTTGAGAAACTATGACCACATTCAGTCAAATTAAAGTGCTTATAGGCTTGTTTATAGTAAAGCATTTTATTCAATAGATTATTTGGCTATCACTTATGAAAATTATGAAGTTGGACCTGTTAATAGTCTGCATTACAACTACATCTTTGGGCAAACTTAGTAATAATAGGGAGATTCAAAGATCTCAATCATGCCTTAGGGGTTAGAAAGAAATACAGATTGGAAGCTTACTATAGTTAGAATTTTGGGGGGGGGTTTGAGCCAACTATCAGGTTTTCACTGAATACATAAAAACTCTATAATGTGACATTATTCATTTTTAAATGAAGAATAAATTAGATGTCCTTATATCATTGTCAACTATTGTTAAATCATGATTAAAAATAATAAGAACCACCTAGCCCTAAGCTTCGATTAATGAAAATTTGATACTTGAAGTAAAATCTTTTGATACTGTAATTTGAAATTGTTTTTGAGTTTTATGTTAGGTATGATTGTCGGGACTGTTATTAATCCAATAGTATACTATTCAAAGGAAAAATGATGTGCCGCCCAAAGGAAGTGCAGCCTGAGAATTGTTACAGGTGGATGTCTGTTCTTGAGAAAAGCTGAGGGAATGACCTTATGTAGGCAAAGCTAGGGACCACCTGACTCAGTTTCCCATTGTGCTCTTTCCTTTCTGAACAGGAAACTTTCTACCTGTTTAACTTCTGAGTCTGACTATGATACTCTGTGAATAATGTGGAACTTTGCCGCATGGTTAGCTATTAATTACGACTCTTGCTTGGAATCAAACAGAGCTCAGGGAGTTTTATCCTGTGATGGCTTATGTCAGGTCAGTCTGTACCCTAGAGGAGATAGTCTTGCTATCATCATAATAATAAATTCCCTCCTTTTTCTTGCATGGTAAATTTCTAAAATCAGGGCTGAAGAGTAATGCAAGTTTTGTTGTAATAGTAAATCTATTAATTAATAGAGTAATACTAAAACATCTCTGAATTACAACTAATAGAATGCAAGTATGAAAGGTCTTGCTGTTTTCAATCTGAAGTTCTCATTAATTCCATATCCTAAGCAAATGAGTTCTTGGGTTTGCCATCCACTTGCTATTAGTTATTTATTCATGAATGAGTTTAGATCCTTGAAGTATCTCATTCTTTCACAGTGATATGGGAGATGATATCCTTAAAAGGGGGAAATAAGACAGAGATTTAAAATTTTTCTAATTAAATGGAGCAGAAAGCAACAGTATCAGACTGTTTTCTCTAGTAATGTTAATTAGGAGGAATATGAGAGGCAGCTTTATACAGTAGAGAGGTAGATGGTCTCTAAAACTAGAAGACATAGGTTGAAGTCCTGCTTCTAACACATACTGACTATGTAATACTGGGCAAGTCACTTAATCTCTCAGTATTCAAACAAACTCTTTAAGACTACAAGTTTCAGAGAAAATGCTGAGTTACATTTCTAGAGGAAATACTTTACAGAAGGGCCCCAAACCAATGAAATTAGAGGTTCAGTCCAATAACAGCAACGATAAAAATATAGCCATCTAATGTCTTATGCTTCCAAAGCACTAGCACTCTACCTACATTCTTATTTGAGGCTCACAATAGCTATGTAGATAAGTAGTAATAGCCTCATTTTATAGAAATCGAAGATGAAATTACAAACTGATATATTAAAAAGCAAGAAATTCAATTTTTTTCTCTAAAATTCCATTCTTCCAAGCAAAGAAACATTGAAAAAAAGTTTTTTCAGTTAAGAGGAAAGAAGCTGAGTCTTTCCTCCTGAATAAATATCAAAGGTTAGTGAGCCATTTGATATGAACCTTCATCCAGCATAAGAAACAAAAAAAAGTTGAAAGAGGTTAGATGGCAAGAAAAAAACCAAGCAGTTAAAACAAATGCTTATATCCTCCTATGGCATTTTGAAACTTTCACTTTGTTTGGAAATCATTGAGAGAAAAGAAAACAAAAAGTATCTTTTAATAAACTTCAAAAAGAATGTCATAGGAACAGAGAAGAGGGGAAAGATAATAAAGTGAATTTATATTTCTTGGACTAAAATTCATGTTACCTAATTCATGAATTAATTTTTCCAGATTTAAGTGTGTGCAGGGTCCTTTCTTCAAATAGGAAAATGAAGAAAGCAAAGACCTGATTAGCCTAAGGGATCTGGGGAGAAAATTGGAGGGAATAGGGGAGTAGATCTTGGGATTGGGAATGGAGATGAGAATGTACATAAGAAATATTGTTTGAAGACTTCACAAGGTTTTTTCATGGAATATAGTGTAGAGTCAAAAGTTTCATTGTAGGTTCCAGTCATCAGGAGGAGATATTTCAGGCACATTTCTAAACATGTGAGGCTCTACTTAGGACTATGTCTCACAATAGGAAAGGAGGAAACTGAATCCATAGGTATGCCTGGCACAAAAGGCAAGTAGAAGGTATAGAGAGAGTTTCAGAGAGAATACCATTGATATAGATGACCCATAGATGTACAGGTGATAAATGCAAGGTTCAGTTCATTTCCCAGTATTCTAAGCAAAGAAATTGATTGCTATATTTCTTTTAGTACCCTCCACTGTCTCCTTCATTTATTAATATTTTGGGGAAATGAGACAGCTTGGGAATGAATATTCAAGCAAAGAAATATGGAGATCTCGAATCATACTAATAATTGGACTAGATAGAATAGGGGACAAGGCTTTTGGCAGAATGTTTTTTTCTGCAAAGCCAAGATTCTAGGGAAACCTAGGTTAAAGGAGTAAAGAACTAATATTTTTTGGAAAGCATACCAGAAATGAATATTATCTATCCTAAGAAATTAGGATTATGGGAGTGGAAGATGGCACAGGGAAAATTCTGGGCCATACCCTTTCTGATCTGAAAAAGAAAAGAAAGAGATGGAAACAAAGACAAAAACACAGAGAGAATGAAAATAAAATTAGATTCGAGGAATTAGGGCTTAAGATAATGAGAGGAGACGAGGTCAAATTACTGTTAGCAAAGCCAATCTTAAAGACCTAAAGTCATTTTAAAAGAGGAAAAAAGTAATAATATAGCAGAATCTAATATAGAACAATACAAAATTGAAAACTATAATACTAGATGTGAAAGAATTAAACTTCCCAATAAAACAATAAAGATATGCAGAATGGCTAAGAAAACAAAATCAAATAATTACTTGCTTTATACAAAAACATTTAAACTGCAAAAGCATACCTGGAATGAAAAAAATGGATGGCAATAAAGTTTATTGTGATGATCTTAAAAAGGAGCTGCAATTGCTTGAGATATGACAGTAAAGTTCAATATTGTCAGAGATTAACAGAGACTGCATTATTCCTAGGCAATGTCATAATTAAACAGATTTAAATTCTCTAAGGAAAAGCTAATTGAACAAAGAAACTAATAGCTTTACAGTAACTGTAGATGACTTTAATATTCCTCTTTGAGAGCTGAGTTAATCCAACCAAAAGCTAAACTGGAAATAAATTGAATGGTTAGAAAAATTTAGATATCTATTGCGTCTTTCTCCTCTCTCCCAGAATTAGATGATACCTTTATAAAAATCAATCCTCTACTAGGACATAAAGAAATCTTTTAAAAATGTAAAAAGGCAGAAATATTAAATGGATTTTTAAATATAATAAAATACAGTAATCAGCAAAGGAAATAGGAACAAAAAATATAGACCTTAGAGGAAGGAGAAAGCAGTAATTTAATGGGTAACAGATGATATAAAACCAAAAAAATCAAGAATTTTTTAAAATAAAAATACAGTCATAAATGGAGACAATGATAATTTAGCAGCTAATGTAAACCTTAGGGAAATTTTTATTGCCCAAAAAAAGGTTTAAAATTATGAAAGGGTTAATTTATTATGATTATTTAAAACTAAAAATTGACAATCATAGAAGAAAAAAATTAAATGTAAGGATAGATAAAATTGAAAATAGAAAGACTAATGAACTAATAAAACAAAGTTCTTTTCAAGAGACTAAAAAAATCAATAAATCATTATCAGCTCATTTTATTTAAAGAAAGTGAAAAATCAAATTGCCAATATTAAAAAAAATTAAATAAGATGATTTCATAACAAAAAGGTAATCAAAAGAATTACAGGGATGCTACTGTGCACCAATAAATAGAACATAAGGAAAATTGTTAGTGATCAATTTTAAAAAGCATACAGATTAATTTAATACAAAATCCTAAGCAAAACTTCAGAAAATGAATTCAAATGAGAAATAAACTACCATATGGCATTAATTGGAACAATACAAAAGAGTAAGGGATATTCCCAAATAGATATATGGTCAAGCAAATAGTTTTCTAGTGAAAAATGTAAGTAAATCATTTGAAAAATGTTCCAAATAATAAATAATAAGAGGAATAAAATTAAAACAGCTGTAATTTCATGCCCAACTTAGCACATTGACAAAAAATGTCAAAATACAGAGTCAAAGTTAAATGTATTACAAAAAGATGAGAATTTTCATACAATTTTGATGGAGTTATGAGTTGGTCTAAACTGTTCCGAAAAACAAATCTGAATCACTTAAGAAAAATTACCATTCCATTTGTATCCTTTGACTCAGTCAATCTCATTTATAGTGCTATGCTTGAGGGAGATTAGTGGCAGAAAGAAAGTCTCTGTAAATAGAAAAAATTGTCATAGTAGCATTTTTGTAGCAACAATAAGCTGGAAACAAAGTATGTTCCATGGTTGGAGAATGGTCAAATAGTGGTAGATGACTGTAATACAATATCATCAGGCCAGGAAACAAAGATATAAGGAATTCAGAGAAACAAGAAATAGATCAAAGAAAGTAGAACCCAGAGAATGTTCTCAATGACACAATAAAAATCAATTGCAGGCCAATTTGGTTACACATAACTGTGCTAAATATACTTCCTTGTCAGATATCATCGATATGAGTGGAATGTTACATGCTGTATTCGTTGAAATTACTTTTTCTGACATCTTTATTGAACATTTGTTGAGCAGAGGATATTAAAGGTATTCTTATGAGTCAGGAGACAATGTTGTTTAGAAGAGACAGTTACATAAAAACAACGTACAACACTAAAACTTTTTTTTAAAATAGTCTATACTTTAAGTAAGTAGCAGAGATTTAGGGGAATATTGGACAAAATTTGAATAATTTCAGTCAAGTACTTAAAAGAGCTAAACCAGAAAACGGTCAGAATGTTTAAAAAAGTCCTGAACAGTTAGTGAATATCCTATACTGAAAGATAAATAGCCCTCCCAGGTATCAGAGGAGGGAGGATAGTCAAGAGTTGGCATCATATCTGGACCTGAAGTCTCAATAATGACATTGAAAGCTAAAAAGTAAATGAAAATCCTTCTTTTTCACAAGTTTCTGTGGAAACTAGGATAATAGAAAGGGGAATAATTTAGTCTGGTACGTTATCTTTGGAGTTGAGATGCAAAACTGGAACTTCTGCCAGACCATACAATCAAGAGTTGGAGTAGACATGAAAGATTTCTACTCCAGGGGCTTGGGTTTTATTATTCAGATGATGACATTGAGACTGAGAAGAGTTAAGCAACCTACTAGATTTGAACCCAAGTCTCCTAATTCATTCCTCTCCCCCACCCCCTCTATGCTATAAAGTCCTATTTCCCCTACTGACAAGACTTTGCCAATCACAAAGGAAACTTCTTCCAGCTAACTTCAACGAATGGTTTTTGTTTAGTTTATTTTGTTTTGCTTTGCCTAACCAATTGTTAGAAAGCAGCTCCCCTTATTAAAGGGGAGATGGGAGATTGGAGGTGCGGGGAGGGAAGATTTCATATGAAATAATCAGCAAGACAAGTAGACTGAAAGCAACATCCAAAACCATTTGCTAGAAAATACAGTGGAAAAAGAATCAACACATGTGACACTCTAAGTACCTAGGGACTCATTTACATAATTCTTAGGATATAATTGCTTATTGATGAGTCCTGTTCATTTTCCAAGGATTCTGATTTGTTTTCCTCAGTCTTTCAACATCATGTCTCCTTCATATATGTATATATGTAGTTATATGGAATCTAACATATGTCTGCTTATATATGTACAGAGAGAAAGAGGGGAGAGAGACATATGCAGACAGAAAGACAAACAGAAGCAAAAGACAGAGAAGGGAGAGATACAGACAGAACTGTATGTATATACAAAGAACTGATTTTAGGCAGTGATTTTCACAGATTTTCTAGACAAGGGCTACAAGTCAGAGAAATAAGAAATCCTCCAAAGTATACCTTGGCCTTTCATGTTGCAAAAACCTCTGACACAAGGATTATATAAGCATAGATGGATGTCAAAATATTTAAAACTCAACATCCAGAGTAGGTATTTGACATGTGGAAGAATGCAAGAGAAAAAAGAAAGAACACATAAATCCAGCACTTTAGAAATATTTATCTTTTTTTTTTAAATCAGAAAATGGATAATTCTCACCCAGAGGGGGCCTCTGTCTCCGTTTGAAAAAATTTTGTGCCATATGTTGCCTGATCCTCCATTTCATATGGGAAAGTGAAAGTATCTACCTTGAACCAGAACAAAAACAACGTGGCCTGAATCATCAGTTATAGAATTAAACCAGAGAAAAACCAAGACAAATATTTAAAGGGGAGATGGAATCATTTTAAATGAGTATACTTCCAGGCATTTGCCTCAACAAATAAAAGATGGATTTATCTTACCTTGTATTTAAAAGAACCAATATCTGTTAGCTTTCTAGGCTGATGAGATTTCTACTTGTAATTTTATAGGGAAAGCAAAATAACACAATTAAGGGAAGAATACACATTTGTTTTAAAAACAAATCAGATTTCTACTTTAGCATTTAAAAAAACCACTTTTACAAATAGCATCAGAGATATAATAAATTTCCAAAACTAATCGGTTTCACACAAGCCTAGCTAATGAGTGTCATTGGGGTCATATCCTCATATTGCAAATAAATATTACTGTTTATCAAACAAACACTTTCTTCAATAAACTTTCTGCACGGCTATTCCTACTTTCCCCATTTGTCTTTTAGTATTCCTTTTCTGATTTAGCAAACTGCTTTCTCTTGTATTTTCCCTTCACCTAATGGAAACTTTTAAATGCTGATCGTAGCTAATTCCCAGATCTTGTAATTGAAAACTAAGCCAGAAGGAAGACTAAATTTCAAAGACACTGACACTATCATTCTTCATAATCCCTAAATAGATCTACCCCTTGAGATACTCCAGATTCTGTGGATATGAAGTTCTGTTTGTGGAAAATCCCCAGTGCAACCCACAAAGAAGCATTTATATGCATTCTTGTGACAAAGACTATCCTTTCTCCAGACCCACAATGTAAACAGCATGGTTTCTATTTCTATTGATTCATGGAGTATTTAGTGTTTAATTCCCTTGAATTCCTACTTGATTTATGAACTATCTTTTCTATTCTATCAAGTTATTAAATCAAGCATTTTATAACATTTAAAAATATACATGTAGGTAACAATGGTAAATGTCATTCAGAAGATTAGGGCAATCACAGCCAGGGAAGAAGATTTTTATCTCGAGAGTCATAGGAATGATAAGTCACACTCTTTCACAATAATAAGAACATTATTGATTTTATTTATTTAATTCATGGGACAAGAAAAGAAAGCAAAAATAAGTAGAAGGGTGCTACATGGCAAGCAGATGGCAAGATGTTCTGGACAGACAATTAGATGGTTGAAAGAGATGCAAGGTCAAGCATGGACTGGTATCCAGGGCCAATCGGGAGTTATGAAAGAAGTTACATTCTTTCTAGTTTGCATTCACTCAGTCATTGAACAACTTGTTGAACCCTAGGCAGGAACTCCAATAATGAATGAATTAACTTCAACTAGAGACTTGAGGCAAGGATTTTGGAGGTCCAGGATACAGAAGTATAGATCTGGTTTAAAAGATACTATTCCAGACAGGGAGGAGCAGGGCAGTGGGCAGTGGCAAGAGTCAAATAGCAAGATGGGAAGGTGGCTGAATGCCTGAGGATGTGAAGGTTAAGCCCCTGAAACTAACGGCATTTAATGTCACTGAATACTCTTTACTAAAATTCTTTCTTCTTTTGCTCTGAGTGACACTTTGGTGGTTTATTTTGTTTTACTTTATTTTTCTCTTACCTTCAAAGTCAAGTGTAGGTCATGTCATCATTTCTCTGATGGCATGGTCTTATTCAGCACACACAAAGGACGAACATACAACCACCTGTACTGATGAGTCACTACCAATCATTGTAACTTTTACTTTGCCACTGGACTTCAATGACTTTAGAGGAGAGCATGTAACTTTGTACAACTCTGCTTCATTTAAATCTAATCCATGAGCAAGTCAAGACATCACACTCATGGCGTCATTGGTCCCCTTCAAGAATCCTACTTCCAGAATGAAGTAACAACAACAACAACCACCTTTACTGGTCTAGTTTCCCACGACCTCTTCCCCCTTTTACACATCTCATAGTCCAGTCAAATAGGACTACTTAATTATTCTCTTTGAACATGCAATATATTTTTCAAATTTTGTGTGTTTGCTCTACCACGCCCTCCTAGAATGCATTCCTTCTCTTCTCTTCTCCCACGTTCTTCTCATAATTTTTTGTCTTACTTCAAAACTCAGTTCAAGTGTCATCTTTTCCTGTAAATTCCTGGTCAGCTTCAGAAAAAATGATATCTTCCTACTCTGAACCAACATAAGACTTCGTTGCTAGCATAGACAACAGAGGTCCTCCTTTGTCTTTTCATGCTGTTTTCTGAATCACAGTTATTTGTCCACATATCTTTTATCAACCACTAGAACAGAATTTCTGTGAGAACATGAGCCATGATATTTTCTTTTGTATTTCTCCATGAAAAATACCTTACATGTAATGAGTATTAAGTAAATATTTAGAAATGAATGAAGTATTTAGTAAGTGCTTGCTATGTGCAAAGCACTGTGATGAGCAAAGGATATGTTGTCCTTAGTACAGCAGCAAAGCATATATTAATATGTGTTCTTTAATGTCATTTCCACTGATAAAATCATATCAATTTCTGATATTTGCCATTTAATTGTGCCAAGGAATTTGGGAGCAAGAACTTTCTCTTATGGGTCTTCAGCATCTTATTAGTAACATACCTTCAGAGTCAGTTTCTAAGTAGGCTACATCTCTATAGGAGTTATTTACCAGGATGATGACTAAGGATGTTGGCAGCCCATATTGCTATTTCGATTATTTGGGTTCAGGATATTGAACTGTTTCCTTCATATCTGAAGGGGGATCATAGTTAAGGTGGAGTTGATGATTTGACTTGCCTGGCAAATGCTACTTCCTGTCTTTCCCTCAGAGTGCCTTGCTGCTTCAATGAGGCTGCTTTGCCTGTCCTTTGAGTGGCAATGGTTGGCAGTTTGTGAAAATGACTGGATCCTTCTCCACAGGAGATGTTTCCTTGAAAAATGGCAGCAAAATCTAGCCTGAAAGCAGGACTGTTGTTTGGGGGTGCTAGTATTCCAAAACTTATCTTCTTGTTGAGGATAATTGGAGAGCAGTAATGAACGAATAGAAACTTAACCTTATTTGGTGCTTGTGTCTTGCCATTGAATAATTATATTTGTTAAAATAATTGATTTTATATAGTTCATTAGGTCCTTGAGAAAGTTTGCAAGGAAAAATAGAATCATAGAATTCCAGATTTAGAAGGACTCTCTTGGAGATCATCTATTCTAACCCTTCACTTGAAGAATCAATTCTCTTTCCTACATCCCAAGTGGTTATTCAATCTGGTCTCTATTCTTCTCTAGATATTTTTCTATCATTATGGTTAATTTTTTTTTTTTTAAATAAATTTATTTAACTTTTTACATTCATTTTCACAAGATTTTGGGTTCCAAAATTTTCTCCCCATTAGT
>JAQQSK010007906.1:0-13755 GCA_028658325.1 Potorous gilbertii | reverse complement strand
CACGTGATAGGGCTATCCCCTCCTCCACGGAGGGGAAATGACTACACAGTTCACCCGAGGTGGCCAGTGCACTTCACTTTATTGCTTACATCACTCCCCCTTGATCCCTCCTGACAACCCCTTATATCCCCAGACAGAGCCCCTCCCATGTTCCTCCCTGAGGGCAGAGCCAGCTCCCTGAGGGTGGAGCCAGCTTCCAGAGGGAGATCCAGAGCTTGGCCCCTAACACAGCAGGATATTTAATCTGTCATTAAGAAGGCAGCATTTAATTCCACCAAAAGCAAAGTAAAAGCAAAGCTTAGAGAAATGCAGGATTCCTGGCTCAGTAAGAAGGCAGATGAAATTCAGTTTTATGCTGATAGTAACAATCCAAAATGCTTTTATGGTTCCCTAAAAAATATATATGGACTAAAAACCTATGGTGGATCACAACTACTGAGTGCTGCTAGAGCCACATTGATTAGTGATAAGGATATGATCCTACAGAAATGGGCTGAATACTTCAGTAGTGTTCTCAAGAGACCATCATCAATCAGTGCTCAGGTTGAAGTCAATTCCTCCTTAACCAAACTTCCAACTGAAAAAGAGGTTTTAAGGACCATTAAGTTCCTTTCATGTGGCAAAATACCTGGTTCTATTCCAGCTAAGATTTACAAGGTAGGGGGAAGCATCACTCATACAAAAACTGCCTGAAATTTTCCAGGTTATATGGCAAGAGGAGGTTATCCTCTGGGAGTTTAAGGATGCCTCCATTGTCTATCTCTATAAAGGTACAGGGAATAGATTGTCATGGGCCATCACAGGAGGGTCCCTCTCTTAGTCAATACTGGGATAATTCTTGCTAGGTCCTCCTTAATAGACTGATCCTTCATCTGGAAGACGGTCATATGCCTGAGAGACAATGTGACTTCAGAAAAGACCAAGGAACAGTAAATTTGATATTTTTTGCACAATTCCAGTAGAAATGCCTGGAGCAGAACAGAGATCTGTACACAACATTTGTAGGTCTGGCCAAGCCTTTTCACAGTGTTAGTCATGAAGGCTTATGAAAAGTTATGTCAAAATTTGGCTGCCTGTAGAAGTTCATCAATATTGTATGTCAATTTCATGATGGCATGTTTGCCTGGGTTTTGGATAGTGGACAATGTTATTGTGCCTTTCCAGTCATCAGTGGAGTGAAACAGGGCTGTGTGCTTGTTCTTTTGCTCATGATGTTTCAACCATGTTATCACATGCTCTTTTTTTAATTGAATTATTTTGTTTTCAGTGTTCAACAATCACTTGCATATATATTAGATTTTTTTCCACTCCCTCCCCCTCATTCCACCCCGTTCAATCCCTGAGATGGTGTAACATCTTATGTAGTTTCTATACACACAATCCTATTAAATACATGTTGCACAGAAGAATAAAAATGAATGGGAGAAACCATAAAACAAAAAAAAAACATAATAAATAAGAACTGATCTGTTTCAATCTGCAATCCAATTCCATGGTTTTTTTGTTTTTAAAATCCTTCCTGAGCTCTTACAAGAAGGGTCTTTGTGCTTTAGACCTGTTCATATTCCCTTCTCAAGTTTCAGATCAGAGTACAGTCTCAATGCTGACCTCCTTGTTATTTGTGTTTTAGTTCTTGTCCCCATACAAATATTCTATGGTCTTTTCTGCTTTGCTTCTTACTCATGTTAGTCACCCTTTTCCTGCCTTTTAAAATAGATCTCGGCATCTGGGGCACAGGGGGCTCTGTCCCCCAGTTCTTGTGCCTAAAACTTGAGGTTTTCTCTGCTGAGCTAGAGCATAGGCAAGCTCAGTGGTTGGTGATCCCATCTGCGCTAGTGTCTTCCCAATTCCCCTGAGGTTCTGAGGCATGCCTGGGTTTCTGGTGCTGGTAGTTGCTAGCTTCATCCCCCTGGGGCTCCGCATCATCTCCAGGTTTGTTCAGGTGGAGCTTTCTGGGATAGCTCTGATTCTGCATTGGTCCCCTTCAGTCACAGCAAGTGGGACCCTCCTTAGTGGTCTTCTTAGCCTCATGTGCTAAGAGTCTGTTTACCCCTTCAGGTACTCCTACTGTTCCAGGTTTTTCCCAGGGAGATATTCTCTGGCTTCATCATGGTCAACAAAGGGAGGGAGATAGCAATTATCAATCACTCTGCCACCTTGGCTCCCAGAACAGGAAATTGTCAAATACTTTCAAAGGGGATGAACATGGCATGAAAGTCAACCACAATACTGATGGTAAGTTCTTCAATCTGAAAAGGCTACAAGCCAGGACCAAAATGGAGGGAGTGTCAGTGCATGATGTTCTGTTTACAGATGATTGTGCACTCAATGCAGCCTCTGAAGCTGAGATGCAAGAAAGTAGGGATCAATTCTCTGCTACCTGTGCTAATTTTGGCCTAATAATTAACATCAAGGAAACATAGGTGCTCCATCAGTCACCACCACACCATCAATACATGGAACTTTCAGTTACAACAAATGAAGAAATTTTGAAATCTATGGATAAGTTCATTTACCTTGCTAGTGTACTTTCCAGGGATGTACACATTGACAATGAGGTTGATGTATGCATTCTCAGAGCTAGCTCAGTGTTTCAGAGGCTCAGAAAACAAGTTTGGGAGAGAAGAAGTATTAGATGGACTACAAAACTGAAGGTCTACAGAGCAGTTGTTCTGATGTCATTGTTATATGCTTGTGAAAAATGAACAGTCTACCATTGCCATGCCACGAAACTGAGTTACTTCCATTTGAACTGTCTTAGGAAGATTCTGAGGATTACCTGTCAGGATAAGGTACCAGACACTGAAGTCCTTACTAGAGCTAAAGTGCTAGACACTCAAACTATACTTCAGAGAGTGCAACTCTGACGACCTGGCCACATTGTTTGTGTTCCTGTCCACATTATTCCTGTCAAAAAGACAAGAACTCACATGGGGCAGGTGATCACATGGTGGTTAGAAGAAGCAATACAAGGACAGTCTTATGGTTTCTTCCAAGAACTTTGGATTTGACTGCAACGTGGGAGACACTGGCCCAAGAGCGTTCATTATGATGTACCCACAGGTACTGTGCTCCTTGAGCAAAGCAGAATTGAGATAGCCCAATGTAAACATAAGATGTGCAAATTTAGGGTACGCACCCCAAATATTCACATGAACTATCTGTGCCCAACCTGTGATATAGTAATCCGAGCTCGTATTGGTCTGATCACCCACAGTCAGACATGCTGAAATTTCACTTTATCATGGTGATGTCATTTTGGTCCTCTCTGAAGATGAAGGACAACCATCAACCAATCTATGTACTTTTCAATTACACAATCTTATCCTAATTTCTCACCCTCTCTTACACAAATCCCTCCCTTATCACATTAGTTTTTTTTTTAATTTATTTCTGAATTTAGAAGACTTTTATGCCCTTCAACCCTTTTAAATCCATTCCCCATGAAAGAATGGTTGCAAAGCTACCAGTTCTACTCCCTCATCCAGTTCTTCCTATTGGACCTCATTTATATAAAACAATGACTCTATTTACCTGTTCCTTAATGATTTTAACTTTTAGAATCATATCATACTCAGGTATACCCCAACATTTCTTATATATTACCTAATTACTGATAAGTATCTTGAACATATGGTTTGCATTTTTTTGTATAAAAGGTAAGCAGTCCTCACTGAATCCTTTGTAATCGGCCTTTGCTATTTACCTTATATTTTGCTTGGATCTTATATGTCAAATCTTCTATTAAAATCAGTTTTGTTTTTTAACAAATCCTGAAAGTTTGACAATTCACTAAATGCCCCCTTTTTTAATTTCAGAGTTATGCTTCATCTTGCAAGGTATGATATTTTTGACTACAACCCCTGTTCTTTTTCTGTTCAATATGTAGTGTTCTAAGACCTGAATAAAGTCTTTTAGTGTAATACCTGCAAGCTCTCATCTGATTATAAATTTAGTGCCACTCTACTTACGTTGTTTTTTTTTATTTTTGTTGTTCATAAAAATTTTTCATTGACCTGGGGGGGGTGGGTTGGAATTTGACTATTATGTTCCTGTAGGTTTTCCTCATATAATCTCTTTTTTTGTGGCAATTGGTGGATTTTGTTTTCTATTTCTGCTTTCCCCTCTTGTTCTAATGTTTCAGGACAATTTTCTTTAATGATTTCTTATATTATTCTATCAAGATTCTTTTTTAATGTAAATTTCAAGTACTACAATTATTCTTATGATTTCTCTTATGTCCTCCAGATCGGTTGTTTTTCTTATGTTTCACGTTCTCTTCTATTTTATTTACTTTTATTTTATTCTTTTCATTTTCCTTTATTATTTCTTATTCTCTTTCCAACTTCTCTTCCTTCTCCTTCTCCAATTCTAATTTTCAAGGAATTGTTTTCTTTTTATCCCTTAAGTTTCTGGATCTCCTATTCTGGATGACTTTTTTTTCATAATCGCCTTGTTTTTTCATGCAGTGTTCTTATTTTTAAAATTTTTCCTCAATCTCCCATTCCAATATTAAAGCATCTTTTAGGTTCTTTTATGAATTGTTTTTGGACAGATGACCATTTAATATTGTTATTTGGGGTAAGAGAGACATTTTTTTCTGCTTTGATATCTACCTCTGAAGATCAATTCTAGTCTTCTCTATCCATATAATAACTTTCTGTGGTTGGATTCTCCTTTGCCTGACCATTCTTTTTTGTTTGTAGCAGCTTTTTTTTTCTATTCATCTCTAGTCATGGGGGATGGGGGATGGTGCTTCTAGCCTCAGATCCTATTCCACTTTTCCTTTCTCTCTTGAAGCTGAAACATAGAATTCTCCCCACCTTCAAGTGGGGAGCCAGTGGCATCCATTCCTTTACTGCTTCTGCACACACTGGGTATATTCTAGGTCCTTGTAGCCCAGGACTTCACCTCAGTAGCACAGTTGGGGCACTTTCCTTCAATCTTCCTGGGTTCAGACTCCCAGTTCCCCACACTGTCCAGAAGGTGAATGTTCCTGTGGCTGAAGCAGAGTCCATCTTCCAATGCTGCATCTTGTTACTGTGCACCTAGCCTAGCGGTGTTTAGATGGGAACCAAACCTGGGTCCTGGAATTTTTCTTCAGATCTTCTGATTATCCCAGGAAAAACATTCATCTTTCCCAAGTCCTGTTTATTTTTAGAGTTTTTTGTTCACTTTGAGAGACTATTTTATGTTGCTTGTGGGGGATATTTCTGGAGAGCTTAGAATTCTCTGACCTACCTCACCATCTTCCCAGAATCTTCTCCCATAGTCTTGATTTTCATTCCCAACTGTTAAGAGCTCAATCAGATCTATAATCTTATCAAGATGAATCTTCTTTTAAAAGTATACGTAACAATCCACCCACAAATGGATGAGTTCAGTCAACATCCTTGATAAATTAAGTAAATTTATAAATTAATTAAATAAATAAATTGCACAGCTACCAACTGTCTTGTTCTCATCATTTCTTGGCCTTTAGAAATTTAGTGACTTGCAAGTCTTTTCTGTTCTACTCATGTATTGGATTAACATAATTGGAACCTTCTAATTGTTTGTAACTGTATTACCTCCAAGATTTTAAATTCTGAACTTCTCTTGAGGCAGTGTTGACTCATAGATAAACACATTCAGTGGGCCATCTTTTATTTTTTTAAAAATTTTTCCTAAGGTGACTTGTCAACATTCCTCAGTATACCTATTCCTAGTCTTTCTTGTTGTCCTGGAAACCTGCCACTCCATCATAAAAGTCATCATCACAATAGAAGGATTTCTATCCGCTTTTCTTTGGCAAATAATCTAAATAATCAAATATGAATCTTTCACCTTTCTTCATCTATATAAGGGTGTTCATCTTCTCAAATATTCTATTCATTCTTCCCTATCTTAATCTCAAAGAAAGACCTATCCCTTTTAATACATTATTAAATTGATTTGGCTTCTCACCTCCTTCAGGTCATTCTCTCCTATAAAAAAAAGACACCTTGTACTCCTCTGGCTTTAAATTTTCCCATTCCATGGGCTACTTCTAATCTGTATACAAAATAATAGTGTCTTTTCTCATTGCATTTTTTATCATCAATTAAAAAGGAAAATAACTTTTTTTCTAGACATATTTGTCCCTATAAGCTCCACAAACCTACCATCTCAACTTCTCTTTTTTCAGCCAAACTTCTAAAATTTCTCGTCATCCAATCTTTCAATCCCTTATAAATTGTCTTCCTTTTTTGTCACTGTAGTACAGTAAAAGTTTTCATTGAATTTCTAATAACCCTATTATTTTCTTTTTGTGTGTGTGATTTAAATATTTTATATTAATTTTATTTGTTTTCACTATTCTACAATCACTATCATATATCTTAGATTATTCTTCCCCTCCCTACCTTCTACTCCTCCCCCCGTCTCCGGGATGGCATACAATTTTATATAGGTTCTATATACACATTCCGATTAAATACATTTTTGCTATAGTAAGATTGTGTATAAAAACTAAAATGAATGGGAGAAATCATATAACGAACAAAAATGTAATACAAAAGAAAATGATCTGCTACAATCTGCAATTGAATTCCAAAGGTCTTTCTCGGGGTACGGAAGACATTTTGCCTTAAAAGACTATTGGGAATTTTTTGAAGTACTTGCATTGCAATGAATTTCCAAGTCCACCAGAAAAAAACTCACGCACTGGAGTTTTTGTTGTGCACAAAGTTCTCCCAGTTCTACTCCTTTTGCTCAGCATCAGATCATATAAGTCTTCCAGGCCTCTCTGAAGTCTTCTTGTTCATCATTTCTTATGGCAAAATAGTATCCATTACATTCATATAACAAAATTTATTCAGTCATTGCCCAATTGATGAGCATCTTCTTGATTTCCAGTTTTTGACTACCACAAAGAGGGCTGCTATAAATATTTTTGTACGTGTTGGATTCTTTCACATTTTTATGATCTCTTGGGGATATACTCCTAGAAGAGGTATTGCCAAGTCAAAGGGTATGCATGTTTTTGAAGCCCTTTGGGCATAGTTTCAAAATGCTCTCCAAAATATTTAGATCAGTTCACAGCTCCACAAACAATGAATTAGTGTTCCAACTCTCTCACATCTCCAACATTTTGTCATCTAATTGTTCTGTCACGTTAGCCAATCTGATAGTTGTGATGTGGTGTCTCAGAGTTGTTTTGATTTGCATCTCTCTAACCAATAGCGATTTAGGAAATTTTTTCATATGATTATAGTTTTAATTGCTTCTTCTGAAAACTGCCTGTTCAATCCTTTAACCACTTATCAATTGGGGAAAGACTTGTATTCTTGTACATTTGAATCAGTTCTCTATATATTTTAGAAATGAGGCCTTTATCACAGACAATAGTTGCAAAAATTCTTTCCCAGTTTTTTGCTTCCTTCCTATCTTGGCTGCATTGGGTTTGTTTTCCAAAAGCTTTTCAATTTAATGTAATCAAAATTATCCATTTTGTACTCATAAGGCTTTCTATCTCTTCTTTAGTCAAAAATTTTTCACTTCTCCTTCAATCTGATAAATACTCCATTCCTTGCTCCACTAATTTGTTTATATTATAAATCTTTATACCTAAATCATGAATCATTTGGACTTTGTTCTTACGTACGATGTCAGGTATTGATCTATGCCTAGTTTCTGCCACATGTTTATTCAGTTTTCCCAGAAATTTTTTCAAACGGTGATTTCTTATCCTAGAAGCTGGAGTCCCTGCGTTTATCAAAGAATAGATTGACTACTCTGTCTTGAGAACCTAGATTATTCCACTTGTCTACTCTTCTATTTCTTAGTCGGTACAAAGGGATTTTGATAATTGCTGTTTTATTATACAATTTGAGATCTGGTACTGCTAGGCCACCTTCCCTAGAATTTCTTTTCATTAGTTCCCTTGATGTTCTGGAACATTTATTCTTTCAGATGAATTCTGATGTTATTTTTTCAAACTCTAGAAAATACTTAATATTTACTTAATATAATAGGAATGGGTGTTGTATTTTGTAAAAAAAAAAAAAACATTTCTGCGTCTATTGAGATAATCATGTGGTTTATGTTAGTTTTGTTGAAGATACTGCTAATAGTTTTCCTAATATTGAACCAGCCCCGGATTCCTGGTCTGAATCCTACTTGTTCATAATGTATTATTCTCATGATAAGTTGCTGTATTCTTTTTACTAAAATTTTAATTAAATTTTTTGCATCTATATTGCTTAGAGAAATTGTTCTACAATTTTCTTTCTCTGATTTGTCTCTCCCTGGTTTAAGTATCAAAACCATATTTGTATCATAAAAAGTATTTGGTAGGACTTCTTCACCAATTTTCCCAAATAGTCTATAGAGTGTTGGAATTAACTGTTTTTAAATGTTTGATGGAATTCACTTGTAAATCCATTGGGCCCTGGAGATTTTTTCCGAGGGAGTTCATTGATGGCTTGTTCAATTTCTTTTTCTGAGATAGGGTTGTTTAAGTATTCAAATTCCTCTTCTGTTAATCTGGGCAATTTATATGTATTTTTAATTAATCATCCTCATTTTGATTGTCGAATTTATGGGCATAAAGTTTTGGGAAGTAATTTCTAATTATTGTTTTAATTTCCTCCTCATTGGAGGTGAGTTCACCCCTTTCATTCTTAATGTTGATAATATGGCTTTCTTCTTGCTTTTCTTTACTCAAATTGACCAAAGGTTTATCAATTTTATTAGGTTTTTTTTTTTTCATAAAACCAACTTTTAGGTTTTGGGTTTTTTTTTAATTCAATGGTTTTCTTAATTTCAGTTTTTTAAATATCTCTTTTGGTTTTCAGTATTTCTAATTTGGTATTTACTTGGGAATTTTCAGTTTTTAATTTTGTGAGCTTTTTTGGCTGCATGACCAATTTATTGATCTCTTTCTCTATTTTATTCATGTAGGCATTCAAAGATATGAAGGTTTCCCTAAGAACTACTTTTGCAGTATCCCATAAGATTTGGTAGGTTGTCTCATTATTGTCATTCTCTTGAATGAAGTTGTTGATTGTTTCCATGATGTGTTGTTTAAGCCATTACTTCTTTAAGATTAGACTTTTTAGTTTCCAGTTTATTTTTGGCCAATCTTTCCATGTCCTTTTATTACATATGATTTTTATTGCATTATAATCTGAGAAGGGTGCTTTGACTATCTCTGCCTTTCTGCACTGTATTGTGAGGTTTTTATGCCCTAGTACATGGTCAGTGTCTGTATATGTGCCATGTACTGCTGAGAAAAACGTGTATTCCTTTCTATCCCCATTAAGTTTTCTCCAGATATGTATCACACCTACCTCATCCAGAATTTTATTCACCTCCTTAATCTCTTTCTTGTTTATTTTATGGTTAGATTTATCAAGTTCAGAGAGGAGGAGGTTGAGGCCCCCCACTAGTATAATTTCACTGTAAATTTCTTTCTTCAACTCCTCCAACTACTCCTCTAAGAATTTGGATGCTATACCACTTGGAGCATACATGCTTAGTAATGATATTGTTTCATTGTCTATGATGCCTTTTAGCAGGAAATGGTTTCTTTCGTTATCTCTATTGATTAGATCTATTTCTGCTTTTGCATTGTCTGAGATTAGGATTGTGACCCCTACTTTTCTTATATCAGTTGAAGCACAATGTATTTTTTTCCAACCTTTTACATTTACCCTATGTGTATCCCCTATTTCCAATGTCTTTCTTGTAAACAACATATTCTTGGATTATGGCTTTTGATCTGTTCTGCTATCCATCTCCGTTGTGTGGGGGAATTCATCCCATTCATATTCACAGTTATAATTACTATCAGTGTCTTTCCCTCCATCCTCTTTCCCACTGTTTGTGCTTTTAGTTCTCCCCTCTCCCTTCCCTGCCACAATAGTTTTAATTATTTTTTTACCACCACCTCCTGCAGTCTTCCATTCCTTCTTTCAGCACCTCTCCCTTTTACTGTCCTTTACCTTTACTACTTCTTCCCTCCCTTTTAGCCTCCCCTCCCCTTTCTTTTCCCCTTCCCCTCCTACTGCCTATAGAACTAGTTAGATTTATATATGTAATTAAGTTTGTTGTTCCATCCTTCAACCAAATCAGATAAGAGTACCTTTCAAACAATGTTCATATCCCTCCCCTCTTTCCCTCTACTATAATATAATTTTGTACTTCTTCCTTTGATGTAATTTATCATTTTTTGCTTCCTCCTTTTCACCTCTCCTGTTACAATCCCTCCATATGTTTATATCAGATTTTTATCATCACATAATATACTTTATTCCCATTCCCTCTATCTCTGAAAATCCCTTTTATATTTCATGTCAGATGTATAATTCTCTAGACTAACGAGTATCATCTTTCATTATATGGAGGTAAATAGTTTGCCCAAATTGAGTAACAAGTATTCTTTTCCCCTGTTTACCTTTCTATTCCTCTCTGGAGACCTGCGTTTGAAGATCGAATTTTCTATTGAGTTCTGGCCTTTTTATCAAAAAGGTCTGGAAATCCCTTATTTCTTTGAATGTCCATCTCCTTGCCTGAAATATTATGCTAAACTTTGCTCAGTAATTAATCCTTGGTTGTAGTCCCTACTACTTTCCCTTGTAAAATGCCATATTTCAATTCCTTTGATCTTTTAATGTAGAAGCTTCAAGGTCCTATATGATCCTGACTGTAGTTCCTCGATATTTGAATGCTTTCTTTCTAGCTGCCTGTAGTGTTTTCTCTTTCACTTGATAGTTCTGGATTTTGGCAACAATATTCCTTGGTGTTTTTAGTTTGGGGTCCCTTTTGGGAGGTGAAAGGTGGATTCTTTTGATGACTATTTTGCCCTCTGGATCTAGCACTTCTGCAGAGTTTTCCTTGATAATTTCTTGGGAGATATTGTCCAGACTTTTTTTTTCATCATTGCTTTCTAGTAGGCCAATAATTCTTAAATATTCTCTTCTGGATCTATTTTCCAGGTCAGTTGTTTTTCCAATTAGATATTTTACATTTTCTTCTATCTTTTCATCCTTTATATTTTGTATTACTGATTCTTGATGTGTTAAGATGTCATTAGCTTCTACTTGTCCAAGTCTAAAATTCATCAAATTGTTTTCTTCACTTAACGTTTTCATCTCCTTTTCCGTCTGTCCAATTATTCCTTTTAAAGAATTATTTTCTCCGGTTAGTTTTTGTACTTCCTCTTCCATTTGTCCAATTTTCACATTTAGGTTTTTTACTTTCCTTTTTATAGCTCTGTTCTCTTCAGTGAAATAATCTTTTTTCATACTTTTAAAATCACTGGCCATTTTTTTCCTCTATTTCCTTCTTCAGCTGTTCCCACAGTGCTCTTTGTGCATGTGAATAGGTCATATTCCTTTCTGAAGTTTCAGATGGGAGTAAAGTCTTAATGATGGCCTCTTTGGTATTCTTGTTTTGGACTTTGTCCCTATGGAAAGATTCTATGGTCTTTTCCTTCCTCTTTTGCTTCTAGCTCACGGTGGTGAGGTTTTGTGTATTGTGTCCTCTGGTTCAATCAGCGAGGCTCTAAAGAACTTGGAGCTGAACTGGCTGGTGTCACAAAGCAAAAGCAGATGAAATCTGTTTATGTTTCCCCAGATTAACCTTGGAACCAGCTTGTTAATTGTGGAGGAAGGGTGGTCTATTCAGAGAGATCTCATCAGCTGAACTGGAGCAGAGGCACGCTAGGTGCTTGGTGATCCAGGCTGTTTTCCCATTTTTCCTGGAGTACTGAGGCACACCTGGGCCTTAGTGTGAGACTCCAAGCCCTGGCTGTCTGGGACAACTCTGTTCCTCACTCACAATAAGAGAAATCTCCTCAGGAATTTTCCTAACCTCACATCCTGTGAGACTGTTTGCCCCTTCTGCTGATTCCACTAATCCAGGATGTTTTGGGGGAAATATTTTCTGGTTCTTTCAAGGTCAGCAAGGAGAGAGGGAGAGAGAGTTTACTGATCACTCCACCATTTTGGCTCCTGGAAATTCAAGTAGGTACTAACAGACATTTATTCTGCTGGCTGAAAATCTCCGTGCAGCTGCTGCAAATATCTGCGCCTCCTTCTGCAGCTCTCATTTGCTCGACTCCCACTGAACTATCACTCTGAGCTGCTATCCTGCAGTGCTGCCACTTCCTCAGACAGCCCCCTGAGCTTTCCTGCTCTGCTCAGCCTGGGCCTGCAAGGACATGCTGTGCTGTGCACTGTATGCTATTGATCTTCCATTATGCCCTGGACTGTGAAACTGCCATAGTCTGTCTCCTATTGGATTTTGCACCTCCAAAATTTGGTCAGACTCTCTTTTTAGAGGTATCTGATGGGGTTTATCTAAGAGCTTAGGTGAGTAGTTGCTCTCCCTCTGCCATCTTAGCTCGGCCCCAAATATTTTCTTAAATCTCATTATCCTTGAATTTTCTATAACATTAGATACTATAACTCTAGCATTGGCAAATGTGTACACTTAATTTGCTCATCAAAATATTTGCTTACATGAATAGCAAATTTTGGCTTACCAATAAGAATAACTAGCACTTATATAGCTTTTTAAAGGTTTGTAAATCGTCTTCTGCATTAAGATTAAATCTACTTTATAAAATCTGTAGTTTAACTTTATTGATGTTTTGGGAATAATTCCATATTCAGTAACTAATACTACTGCAATATACTATCTTAATTATATCTTCTCTAGGTAGCAGAAGTTCAGGTTAAACATACCCATTTAGAATTTTTAACTGCAATCAGAACAAAACAATGAAATTCACTCCTACAAGCTTTCAAATCCCTTTTCTCATAATACAATATCATTTTCAGATTGAAGGTTTTATTTTGTAATAATTACTTTATTGAAATTTGGAATAGAAAATAGACCATATACTTGTATAAGCATCCATACATCTGTACATATATGACTGTTTTTCACAATGTCATCTTAACATACATTACAAATCAAGTTCAAAGAACAATTACACAGAAGAAATGATGTGATTTTTTAACATCTAAAACCTTCTCAATGAGTTCTAAAAGATCATAAAATTATTTTAATTAGGGTTATCGACTTCTACCTGGGCAACTGAAGGGGTAATTATGTCATTTATATGCAAAATGAGTAATTTCCAGCCCATTTCCTTCAATTTCATTCTTCCTTTTTAATGTTTCAACCAACAAATATTTTCACATTAATTTTATTTTGGTCTCATCTGTAATGGACTTTCCTGTTGTCCTCAGTCTAACACACACACACAAACACACTCATGCCTTTGAGTATGTTTGTATGTGTGTGTATGTATGTGTGTGTACATGTGTGTTTGTCAAGAAGACCATTTCATTTCAAGCATGGTTATCTTCTTCTGAATATACGGGAAGACCTGTGTTGTACAGAACATGTACTGCAGTATTTTTTTTCGGTTTTTTTTTTAATATAGAAAATGTCCTGCATTAGAATCAAACAACAGTGACTAAAATCAAAGGGGCTAAAGGTTATGTAATGAAGGAATACAAATACAACCACATGGCTTTAATTATATTATCTATACTTTTAAAAGTATTTATGTCATTAAAAGTGGATTTAGGCATAATATTTTTCATACGCATGTGACATTATGAAAATATGAACCAAATGAAAAGAAGAGGAATAAAAATCAGCACTACCAACGTTTGAAAGGCAACTCACAAAGCATCATCATGAAATAAAATAATAAGAATTCCTGCTATGCTATAGGTTAGATTAGATGCCTCCTGAGATCCTTCCTAAAACTGAGAA
>JAQQSK010007905.1:0-13756 GCA_028658325.1 Potorous gilbertii | reverse complement strand
CACTCCTTTGGGCAGCTGAGCCTACTCTAGCCTGACGCTTAAACAGCTGCTAATTAGCAGCAGGAATAGGAAGGGGAAGAAGAAATCTCTGACTTACCAGTCATTTAAACAGCAGCAGGAAAATCTCTGTAATTTGTATGGATCAAAACCTCAAGTTTTTTAAAACAAAAAATACAAGTTGACCTATAGTCAACTTGCGGTGCTGTATAGTAGTGTCTTGCCAGCAGTCTCTCATGACTACAGTGAACTAAGGAGACTTTTGTTCACATAGATAAAGGATAATACTTGTCAGTAGAGGTAATATATTAGCCTCACTGATTTGAAAATAATTCTCAGTGTTTGGTCCCTCTACTTCTCTTCACTTGATGTTGAGTTTTTAGTATTTGCTTGGAAGGTATTATGATGGTGTGGATTGCTGTTGGGGAGAGAATATTGGCACGGTTCCATACATTTTTGCCTAGAATCTAGATATCTGCTATTCTGTCTTCCCTTATTAGTCTTTGAGGTACACATGTGCTTTGCTTTCTATGCAGTCTGTGAAATTTTGCCTCCCCAACTTTGTTAGTACTGGACAAATTCCCAGTTTTCATCCGGGCCAGGGTCCACATTGTATAAATGTGTTAGATGGGGGTGTTTGGTGTCCAGCATATTCAAATCATCCTGACTTTCATCTGGGTTTGTTTGCATGTTTTATTTTTGAGTGAAAACGATAAGGGGATTTTCTTTGATTTTTTTTTTGTTTCTATTTAAAAACATGTGAATACAGGCAGGCATTTAGTTTGTCACCAAAGGAGAGGCTGTTTTCATTCCTCAGTTGCTTACAGGGTTTGGATTTTGGCTTGTCTACATAGGACTAATGATGAGACTGTCTAATCAGCTTTTCCAATGTAGGTAAGCAAGATCGTTTGAAATTTCAGTTTACAGGATAATTGTCTCCTATTCTTCATTATTTCAGGCAGGAAGGCTGTTCTTTCACTGGCAAGACCCCAAGCTATAGGAGTCTCTTCAGGCATTCATCAGATATCGAGATGCTGTGCATGGCCAGGGGTCAATTTTCATGACATTGCACACAGGTTTTCTCCTGTGAGGGGATTCTGAAGTCTTCCGGGCATTGGCGTCTTCACCTCTGTGAAAGCACAGCTTGAAAATGTATGAGGGATGCTCCTGGAATTACTGGGTGCTGAGAAAATTTAAATGTATTCAGATTCATGCTCATTACACAACTTTTCATTTGTAGCTTTTAATACTCTTGTCATATTTCTCTGAAAATCATCCGCCTGACTTTGCCGACTTTGGCTTCCTACCCTGAATGAAAAACTGAACACCAGCAGAACTCTGACAGAACTATCCTTTATTCTGTCCTTTTGACTCAAATAAAAAGAAATCTCTTAGGGGTGGTATCTTCAGGTAGAAAGTCAGGTGGTGCAAACTGAAAAAAATACATTTGAATTCACATTAGCAGCCAGTTTCCACTAGTGTGCAAATGTAAGTCAATAGGTATTTATTGAGCGAGTCTTCAAAGTAAGGATGGGGGGAGTAGCATTGGGATAGTCTGAAAAGATGGGGGAGGGCATTCCAGACAGAAGAGAGAATTTCATCAATGTCAGCATTTCTATAATGTATGAGAAGAGGCAAGGAGGGAGGAAGAACATGGTCATTTTGGCATTCTGTGAGATTGGCTCTATCCATTTGGGTAGAAAGGTGATAGAATGGATGTTTCTTTGATCTGGAAGGTCGCTGGTACCTTACAGATAGGACCAGTGGTATTTGGGGCAAATGAAAGCCCTGCCATGGAATCTTGAGGATTTTCCTGACTGCTTGGGGGCTTCTAAAGCTCTCTCCTTTCCTTACCCCCATCTGGACCAGAATTGTTTTAGCTATCTGAGTCATCATAGATCACCATAATGACTATTAGTTCAGATTTCGTAGTGCTTCAAGGCTCACAGAGAATGAGCTTAGGTAGAAAAAGTATTATCCTTGTTTATAAAAGAAGAAAATGAAATGCAAAGAGGAAATGACTTGTCCAAGGTCATACAGCTAGGACATGTAAGAGCTAAGACTCAAAAAATATGTCTCATCATTATTGGCATCATGTACATCACCTTTAGAGCTGAATTCTTTTGAAGGCATTCTGATTTTGGATTTTAGACTTGTAACTTTTATACCTTACTCTTTCTCCTCCAGGAATCTGTTTGGATCTGGTATTGAGGAAAACAATTTACCTATATTGCATCATCTTCTACTTCTGTTAGGTAGCTGATATATTTAGGTTGGCCACTTTTCCAACAGCAGGAATTGGTTTGGACAACTCCTTCCAAATGAGTATGGTCACATTAAGTATCATCTAGTTGAGTGGTACTGATTTGACCAAATAGCCTGTTGAAGAAGAAATGAACTTTGGCATTCTTTTGCTGGTCTTGGAGTTAGACAGCCTGATTCCGAATTCTGTTTTTTTCCATAAGTCAGTATATTGTGACCTTTTTTTGTATTAACAAGTTTTTGTCTTTTTTTCTTACCATTTTCCCCCATCTCCCTGACATTAACCTCTCCAAAGAGAAATTCCATAAAACAAATTGTATTTTTTAAGACAAAAAAACAGAAAAAAAGAAATGGAAGAAGAAAATCTGCATAGCTGGTTAACCCATTGAAAAAGTCTAAAAACACGTACAATATGCAACACTTATGTATCTCTTACCTCTGCAAAGACATGGGTTGAAGTGTCTTCTCATGTCTCTTTTTTTGAACCATGCTTGTTCTTTGTAGTTTTGCAAGTCATTTTTGAATTTTATGTGTGGGTGTTCTTTCCATAGTCATTGTGTATATTGTTTTCTTGGCTCTGCTGACTCTACTCTATGTCAGTTCATGTAGATTTTTCCATGTTTCTCTGTTTTCATCACATTCATTATTTTTTACAGCACAGTAATATCCTAATACATTCTGTGCCACAATTTGTTTAGCCATTCCCCAGTCGATAGGCATGTAATTTTTTCCAATTCTTTGTTATAACAAAGTGTTCTGTTCTAAGTATTTTGGCGTACATGGGGACTTTACCTTTATCAGCGACTTCCTTAGGGTATGAGCCTAGTAATGGAACTTCTGACCATTTTTGTCATTTCATTTGCATAAGTCCAAATTGCTTTCCAAAATGGTTGCACTGATTCAGACAACAATGCACTAGTGTCTGTCTTCTTCCAAGCACTCCCACATTGATCATTCCCACCCTTTGTCATCTTTGCCCATTCCCCGACTGTGAGGTGAAACTGCAGGGTTGTTTCGGTTTTGTGTAATGTGATCTTGAGCAAGTCACTACCCCTCTATGGCTTAGTTTCTTCAGATATAAAGTGAGAAAGTCAGACTAGATGATTTCTAAGGACCTCTCCAGCTTTAAATCTTCTGAACCCACGCCTTTCAACTTGTAAAACCAGTGTTCTTTACACTGTGCCCATGGGATGGTAGTTACTGCCTGGAGACTGGCCACTCCCCCTCAGACAAGGGCATTCAGCATGTTCTACAAGAGTCCTACGGTGCCTTTGTAACCAGTTTTCTTTCTTTTCAATTCAACAAACACTTAGTGAACACCTACCATGTACAACACCCGGTGGGGGATACAAAAATGAAGAAAATGTAAAACCTGCTTTCATAGAGATTATGGTCCTAGAGAGAAGGTAATTGTATTACAAGGAAAATTGTAATGTGTTATAGGAGTGCTACAAACCAAATACACTGTATTGCCATATAAGGGAATGATTGATGCTTGCTGGGTGTGGAAAAAGACTTGGGGGTGGGGGGTTGGAGGGCGGGGATCCTCCCTACCTTGATTTGCCTTGTTCAGTGACTGAAGTTTCAACATAACCCTGTCTGGAATTGGTGCCTGATCACTGAAGCATTTCCATAGTGATTCCCCAAGATGGCATGAATGCCACAACACTGTAGCTTGAGAGTGTAGATACTTCGTTCAGCCCATAAGTAGGCAAGGAGGAAAAGATCAATAACTGTGCTGCTCAGCCAGGGACCAGTTTTGCTTATGTACCATTTGTATGTTATACTAACAAGGCAGCACCTTTCCCCTGGGGCTCCTGTCACAGGGAAAGGGGAAAGATATAATAGAGGGCACAGATTATTTATAGTGGTTGAGAATGTAATTACAAGGTGCAATGGCTTGAAACATAAATTGAGGTTAGTCATTAGAAAAGCATCTGAACAGTAAGGGCAATTGGGCATTGGCAGCATTTGCCTGGGAAGCTAGTTAAATCAACATCTCCTGAAATGCTAAAGGACTGGTATGCTGTGAGCTGAATCTTGGCCTAGGCCGGGAGACCTGGGTTCTAATTTTGGCTCTGCTACTGATTTGATGTGTGGCCTTCTGCAAATTAGAGGGCCTTGGTCTTCCCATCTGCAAGATGACGGGATGGAACTAGAAGATCTTCTCTAACTTGGACATTCTGTGGCCTATGAGGAGGGAAGTATAAAGAACTAGTGCTAAGGAAATCCATTTGAAGTGAAAGGGCAGATTTTCTTCAGCCGTGACTATCAATCCCATTTGTAGAGCACTTTACAACTTCCCTAACACTTGGCTCACAACCCTGAGAGGTGCTCACAAGTCCATTCCTTTTGTATAGAAGCAAGGACAGAAACTTAAAGAGGTCAAGTGATATTTTTTGGTTTGTATTATTTTCACTCTGTATTATTTTTCTGCTTCTTACATGACACTGCATCAGTTCATGTTTTTCTGAATTTCTCATATCCACTGTTTTTTGGGGCACAATAAATTTCAACTATATTAATAAACCATAGTTGTTCAGCCCTTTCTTACTCAACAGGTGCTCATTTCCCCATCCCAAACCCAGTCTTTTGTTGCCACAAAAATTGCTGCTGTGAATATTTTGGTGCATATAGGACCTTTATTTCCATCTTTGACCTCTTTGAGGTCTATGCCCAGTAGTGCAATCTCTGGGTCAAAGGGTAAAAATAATTTAGTTACCCTCTTGCATAATTCCCAGGTGCTTTTCAGAATGACTAGATTAATTTGAAATTCTGAGAATGCTCTTGTATGCCTATCTTGCACCTCCAACATTGACTGTTTCCATATTTTATCATTTTTGCCAAGTTTTTGAGGTAAAACTTCAAAGTTGTATTATGAAGAATAGTCATTTCTCTTATCAGTGATTTAGAGCATTCTTTTTTTCTGATTGACTTGTGCATGAACACGCAGCTAGTAAGTTACCAGAGCTAGTATTCAAATCTGGACTCCCACCACTGTCCTTTTGACTCTGCCTGCCTTAGTCTTAGGATCTTTGGATCATAGATTTAGAGCCTGAAGAGACTTCCGATGTCATGTAGTCTAATCTCCTTTTATTGATGAGGAAACCAAGGACTAGAGTAGTGAAGTGACCTGTCCAAAGTCACAAAAGTGTCATAATCAGGGTTTGAATGGACGTCCTCTGACTTTTAAGTCTATACTGTACCATACTACCTCTTGATATTTTGTTTCCTGATATAGTGACCACACTTCTTTGACTCTTGTCAGGGTTGCATTATGTTTATTTAGTCATGGGAAATGTTGTGTTATTCAAAATACTGTCAGTTATTCCTGTTGCATAAACTTTTACTTTTGGTGGGGAGGGGCAGGTGTAGAAGGTCAGAGGGATCTACTTAGTTTGATGTCAACTGCCTACTAAAGAGTGTACCCGAACCCAGATGGAAATCTGAGAATTTACTCACTCTGTGACTGGTCAAGTCATTGCTTCTCTTTGGCTTTGGTATCCTAGAAAGTTATCCTAGATAATCTCTAAAGTTCTTTCCAGATGAAAATCCTATAATCTCAGGCAATGTTGTCATGTTTTATTTTTTGCCTCTCTATGATCTTCTTCCTTGGAATATTATGTGATTAGATGCTAGAAAATCCAACTACTGCTGGCTCTAGGCAGCATTCATCTTTGGCTGCCAATTCCTTTCTCTGTGTTCCAAACACCCCCTATGTTTTCCCTCTCCTGATGGAGAAAGAAATGCAATTCCTTTACACCGTGTTGTTAGGGCATTATTGTGCTTCCTGGGAATATTTGCATTTTAAAAGAGGAAGACTGGGAGAGTGATTGATCATGGATCTTAGTAATTAAAGCTGAAAGAAACCTTAGAGTTCATCTAATCTATTCCAGTCATTTTACAGAGGAGGAAATTAAGGCCCATACAGGGAAAGAAACTTGCTTAACTGTATGTCTATAAACCCCAAGAAATCAACCATTCTTGTTATAGTTTCAGGGGTTGGGGTGGGAGATTTTTTTTTTCTTTTTGAGAGGTGTTTCCCAGGACCTTTACAGTTAGATCACATAAGTAGATGGCTTCATGCTTTGCCTCTGGGGAGCTCAGCATCCAAAATCTACCAACAGTATCTTAGCATATACTAGGAGTCATCTAGATTGAACTATTCAGCTTCTCCCAAACTTGTCATACTTTCCATCACCCCTCTGTATTCATGCAGGCGTGCCTGGTGCATACCTCTTTATCTCTACAGGTTGACCTCATATTATTTCAAGGGTCATCTCAGAGGCTGCCTTTTTCATTAAGCCCCCTTTACTCTTATCATGCTTTACCTTGAATCTTCCTTATTTCAAAATTTGTCCTGTTCCCTCTAGTAGAATGTAAGCCCTTTAAAGGCAGGGACAGCAAGTCTGTTTTCATCTTTGCATCCCCATTGCCAAGCACTGTACCTAGCATGTTGTTGACTTTGCTACATGTTTGTTTGACTGAAGCACAGGTTGCATTTCCCTTCTTGCTTTAGTTTTTCTACTTTTTATTTTAAGTACTTGCTATATATCTTTCTGTATATCCTTGCAATCTTGCCCTAGTTCTTTTTATGGCATTCTTATTTTTAATTTATTAAATTCAACTCAACAAACACTTGCTAAGCACCCACTTTGTGCAGAATTCCTGGTGCTGGGGAAGATACCAAGTTTAGATGAGATTTGGACCTGGTCCTCTCAGAACTTCTAGCTCTTGGATTATTTCTGTGAATAACAAGGTGATGCCTGTTGGTAGTACTATTTTCCACATTGTTAAGTTGAGATCAGGGAGGTGAAGGGACTTGCTCAATTTGTTTGGCGACCAGAAGGGTTGGCCTTACACAGAGCCTAGTATCCTTATTTGCCTTGGCCTGGACTTTATGCTGTAGGTAATGCCGTGACACAGATTTTTTTTCCCTTCTTAATTAAGCAAATATTTTTTTCTGGGTCCTGTTGCTGGAGGGAAGCACTTGTTTCTTTAAACCCTGAACTAACATTTTCTCAGGCTTTACAGGATGATGGCAACACTACATTTTGAACCAGCCCAGCTCTTGTCTTTATGGATTGCTGAGACATCTGCTACAGGGAATTTTGAAATCCAGAAATAAGTGAAGTGAAAGGTTGCCTTTTCCTAGTTGAAGCATATGTAGTTTTAGGTACAACTTTATAGGATTATATGCAAAGTAGTAAGTGACAGCACTGTCACAGATGAGAATGTTCTGATAAAACAGGAATACTGTGGTACTTGCAGAAACTTAGGATTGATTCTTATGTGCCAAACTTGCTTCTTGTTTAAGGATTCAGCAACTACTATTTAATACTATAATTATTAGGCACCTACTGTATGCCAAAGTTTCATGATCAACACTGGAAATACAAAGTTAACTGTGTCACAGGACCTACTCTGAGGAGCTTATGGTCCAATGCAGGAAAAGATATGTACATAAATAACAATGATGTAAGAGAAAGATCTATGAGAAATTGGAGGGGGAGAGATTGTTTTCAGCTCTAAAGGAGAGCTACATGTTGTTCCAGGATGGAAGTGATGGCAGTTGGGTTAGACCTAACTGAAGTTTCTGTCTTCCTTCAGATGAACATGGTGGGTGAGGGTGAGGCAATTCCAGACATAGTGAATAGTACAAACAAAGACACAAATAGAAGAGAGCAAGATAGGAGTGTGGGACAGTGAGGTGTGGTAGAGAGAGTAGTCTAGCTTGGCTGGAACATGAAATATGTGAAGGGCAATAGCTTGTAGAAGACTGGATAGGTAGATCAGAGTTAGATTGTGGAGATGTTTGAATGCCAAGATTAGAAATTGAAATTTGAATCTTTACTCAATGGAGAACTATTGAAAGTTTTCTTTTTTAGTAGAGGAGTTATGTTGTCACAGTGGTGTGTTGCATTAGGAAGATTATTTGAGTATTTTGGGTGGAGAATTGAGTGTATAGACAGGAGGCTATATTAATAATCTAAGTTGTAGATTCTTAACTTGGGGTATATGAACTTGTTTTAAAAATATTTCAATAACTCTAGACTTCCTTTGTAATTTGGTATATTTTATTAAAACATTATTCTGAGAAGGGTTTCATAGGTTTCACCCAACTACCAAAGGGGGGTCCATGATACAAACAAGATTGAGAACTCCAGGTCTAGGTGAAAAGTGATGAGGGCCTGAATCAGGATGATTGGAGTGGAGAAGGAGATGACTATGTAAAGGAACCAGCCTCCCCGGAGAACCCTCTTTAGAGATAGTCTTGTGTGTATCCCTAGGTCGGAGAATGTTCCCACTGCAAGGTCGTACTCTTTCAGGATAAGTGATGGAAATGTCACCTTCATCTCTCTTCTCTTAGACAATTTCTCCTACCAGCAAACATCACTTCCCCTACTGATTTCAAAGACAGCAGTTTCTTTCATCTGCATCCTGTCTTGGTTAGTGAGATATTAATGAGCATGTAGGATTTGATTTAGATAATGGTTAATTAGGATAAAAGTACTCTATTCTAATAGGAAGTCACTGTTAGATGTTAAAGAAATTAGTTAATATTTTTGGATGGCAAATTGACTTGTCCTCAGTTTCAAAATACCTTTTAAAACACCTGATTTATCATTTACTTCATTAGTGCAGCGAACTGCACTTAATCCTTTGGGTAGTTTTAATAGGCATTGATTATTTTCTGTGCATTTCATGAAGTAACCTGTTCTGGATATCATTAATTCATTTGCTTAATATTACTTTAATGATGATGCTTCATTATTTTTTTTAGCATAATGTACTTTTCTTAGCAAAAAAATATTGTCCTCTGTTCAGAAAGCAGACCTTGGCAACAAAATGTATCAAATCATCTTTTTTTTTAAATATTAGAGGAAAAGGTTTTCATTTTCACTGTTACTGAGCCCCGACAATTCATTCTCTCCTGTTGCTATTTGAATATATTTAATCTCCTTCTAAGAAACTATAAGAATCAAGGTGTGCATGAATGTTTCTTCTATTCTTTAGTGTGCTTTCTAGTGTCATTTTTGACGATTTGTAGTCATTAGATCAAATTGCAGTTTAATAAAATAGCTAAAATATAGATTATAATAAAAGTGATTATAGAAAAACAGGGTTGGAAGTGACCTTGAGAGGTGACCTAATATGGCTCTAATTTCAGGTTTCCAGACTAATTTTCCTAATATGTGGTTTTTTAGCATGTAACTATTACATTCAAGAAGTTGAAGTTACTCCCCATTTCTCATCAGTCAGCTCAAATTCAATTGTTGTTCAGTCGTGTCTGATTCTTTGTGATTCCATGGACAATGTCCATGGGGTTTTCTTGGCAAAGATACTGGAGTGGTTGGCTATTTCCTTCTCCAGCGTGTCCCCATTTTAAAGATGAGGAAAATGAAGCTAATAGCATTAAGTGACTTACTCAGGTTCACACAGCTAGTAAGTGAGGTCACATTTGGACTCAGGTCTTCCTGACTCCAGACCCAGTGCTCTATCTGCTCTAGCCCCACCTAGCTTCCCAAGTCCAGATTTCTCCCAAGTTTTCCATAATTTGGCTCCATGAAAGTTAACTGTCTGACTTTATTTTCCATTATGCCTCAACTTATCCCCTCTATAGAGAGACCATTCATTGATTTGATAAACATTTATTAAATGGTCTAGAGAGATTAGTCTGGCATGACTTATTCTGAAATCAAGAACAGGTCATGCCAGACTAACTTTATTTCCTTTTTGAGAGAGTTAATAGACTACAGAGTTACTAGATTAGTGGATTGCTATAGACGCAGTCTACCTAGATTTCTCCAAAGCATTTGATAAAGTCTGTAATGCCAACTTTGTGAACAAGAAGGAGAGATGAGAGTGGACACTTTTGTATAATCTGGAGGATTCAGAGTTGGTTGAGTGACCAAACCCAAATATTAGTCACTAAAATCTTAGGTTGCTTTGAGGGTAATGGTATCTAGAACATGGAAGGTCATAGTCCTGTCCTAAATATATGCTGTACTGCCCAATAAGATCACATCTGGAGATCTTTTTTCAGTTGTTGAAATCACAGTTTTGGGAGCTTGGGAGAATATCCAGAGCTGGGTGCAACCAGGATGATGAAAAGTTAAGCCAATGGTACTACATAGTATATACTATACTATGTGAGCTTTAGCTGGATGAACCTCAGGATCTTTATCCTGGTCATGGAAGGGGAGGAAATGATCATAAAATGATTTGAAAAGCAGTTTCATGGAAGAAGGATTAGACTTGTTCTGCTTGACTTCAGAGGGTACTACTTCAGAGGGTGTTTGTTCCCTAAAACTCTGTGTTGGGTCTTCTCTCTCTATGCGCTCTCTCTCTCTCTCTCTGTCTCAGTAGTCTTAGACATTCTCACAGGTTCACTTATCTTTATATTCAAGCCTAATGTCTCATCAACTTCTGATAGACATTTCTTCCTAGATGTCTTGTGAACATCTCAATTTCAATATATCCAAAGTATCTTCCCCCAACCACCTAACACTTCTCTCCTCCATATGTTTGTTTCTGTTGAAGCTATCACCATCTTCCCTATCTTCTTGGTTTGTGACCTGAATGACACCTTTGACATTCTTCCATCTCCATCAGTTCTGTATAGCCAGTCAGTTACCAAGCCCTGTCAATTCCAGCTTAGTGATATGTCTTGGCATTTGTTTCCTCTTCTCCATTTATACAGTTTAGGCCTTTATTCCTTTTCCCTGGACTGTTATTGATGGCTTCCTAACTGGCAATTCTGCCTCTAGTCTCTCCCATCTCTAATCCATCCTTCACTTAGGCACAGAAAATAATATTTCTGATACATGGGTCTGATTATACTGCTCTCCTACTCAAAAGCCTATAGGACAAAAAGCAAATTCCTTAGGCCATTATTAAATGGCTTTTAAAAATCTAGTTCTGACCTACCTATCCAGCCTTATTTCTTTTTTTAAATTTTATTTATTTTAAACACAGTTTATAACAGATAAAGCAATTCCAACTTTTGGACAGGTGATACTTCTTTTTAAAGCATTTACAATATAGACCACAAAATAAAAATTTTTTTTTAAACATTAACCGAGACACAAATAATATTTATGTTGCTAACTTCCCAAACTCTTGACCTAATTGTCTCCACATTATTACTAAGAATTAAAGGACCCTAACTTATTGTTTTTGGTCTAAAGTCCTATGCTTAATAGCTTAATTTTAGACAACCTCGGATGTTCCCCTACCCATAATCTATAATGGAATAGATCTGGTATTAAGCTTACAAACCTTTTGACTATAGGAAATTGCCACCAATAGTAAGAACATTGCAGGGGTACAATAACACCTCAACTTCATGTCAGTTCCAGGCAGGATTAGATTTTCCTCTTGCATTCAGTCAGGCTTAAAGTCTGCCAGGTGTTAGTGGGGAAATTGAATCAGGAGAATCCTACCTCAGCCCATGCTGAACAGCAGCTCTCCCACCCTTCCTTTGAGATCATCTTATGCAGTTCATATCAGCATCTCATCAGCTTACTGGCATCATGTATTGGAGGCTCAGACCGCCTTTCTTGCTACCCATACCTGGAGTTAGACTCAGAAGAACAGTCCCTTAATAGTCCCATAGCATCAAAAAATGGCAAGTTCCAATAACCAGGCTTCAAATATGGTTATTGTTTCATTTTGGCTAAGGAACATCTTTTGAGGCAGATCTTAAGTGCCTTTCTATACATATTCTAGTTCCTGATTAAATGGCAATCATAAAATCAAATTTACCATTAAAACCTTGACTTTTCCATCAATGCCAAATTTTACCCGAGGTTACCTTCCTCTAGGAAATTTAGACTGAAATTCTTTTCTCCAAATTAAAGATGTTATTGATTTATTCTCAGTAATGAATTCAGTCTATTGTTTTAATACTAATTGCTTTTACCTCACTTTGTAACATGTCCAATTTTTCTCCCCATCACTCCCCTTCCCCACTTCCTAATACCTTGCATTCTGATTACTCCTTCCCTCAGTGTACCCTCCCCTCCATCACACCCCACCCTCTCCTATCCCCATCTTCTCTCTTTTCTTGCAGGGCAAGGTAAATTTCCATACCCCTATCCCTGTGGTTCTTATTTCCTGATTATATGCAATAAAAAATTCTCAACATTTGTTTCTAATACTTTGAATTCCAGCTTCTTTCCCTCCCCCCTTCCTCCCCAGCCCTACTGAGAAGGCAAGCAATTCAATACAAACTGAATATGTGTTGTTTTGCAAAAGACTTCCATAGTAATCATGTTGTGTAATACCAATTATATTGCCCTCTGACCTACACTATCCCGCCTTATTTTCCCCCCTACAATTGACCTTGTCCTTTCTCGAAAGTGTTTATTTCTAGTGACTCCCTTCTCCCATTTACCCTCCCTTCTAACATTCCCCTCCCTCCACTTGTTGTTTCCTCTCCTACTTTCCTGTGGTATATATAAATTTTCATATCAAATTTAGTGAGCATGTTATTCCCTCCTTCAGCCACATGTGGGGAGAGTAGCTTTATTTTTCCCCCTCTCCCCTTCTTCCTTATCTCCTCCATTGAATAAGATCTTTCTTATCTCTTTTATGAGTTATAGCCTGCCCCATTCCATTACTCCCTTTCTCTTCCCAGAATTTTTCTCCTTCACCCATTAATTTTTATTTTATTTTACTTTTGTGTGTGTGGATATCATCTCTTCTTAACACACTCTGTACTCTCTATCTGTATATGTGTGTGTATGTGTGTGTGTGTACGTACAATCTCTCCAACTACCCAAATACTGAGAAAAGATTTAAGAGTTAAAAATATTTTCTTTCCAGGTAGTAATGTAAACAGTTCAGCTTTAGAGAGTCTTTTATGATTTTTCCTTTCTGTTTACCTTTTCATGCTTCTCTTGATTCTTGTCTTGGGAAGTCAAATTTTTAAATATAGATCTGGTCTTTTCCTCAACATGAAATCTTGAAATTTTACTATATCACTGAATGATCATTTTTTCCACTTGAAGTATTATATTCAGATTTGCTGGGTAGGTGATTCTTGGCTTCAATCCCAGTTCCTTTGACTTCTGAAATATCTCACTTCAAGCCCTTCGATCCCTTAATATTGAAGCTGCCAGATTCTGTGTTATCCTGATTGTATTTCCACAGTACTTAAATTGTTTCTTTCTAGCTGCTTGCAGTATTTTCTCCTTGATCTGGAAACTCTGAAATTTGGCCATAATATTCCTAGGAGTTTCTCTGTTCGGGATTTTTTCAGAAGGTGAGCAATGAATTTTTTCAATATCCATTTTGCCCTCTGATTCTATAACATCAGGGCAGTTTTCCTTGATAATTTCATGGAAGATAATGTCTAGGCTCTTTTTTTTGATCATGGCTTTCAGGTAGTCCAATAATTTTTAGATTATTTCTCCTGGATCTATTTTCCAGGTCAGTTGTTTTTCCAAAGAGTGGTTTCACCTCATCTTCTATTTTTTCAAATTTTTGGTTT
>JAQQSK010007904.1:0-13756 GCA_028658325.1 Potorous gilbertii | reverse complement strand
CTCTCTGTGCCATGTGCCCAGGGCAGAACTGGGCTCCACTCCCTTCTGACGCTCCATGGACCTTTGGGTTCGGTTTTTCAGGGCTCTCTGGAACGGAAATCTCCTTCACCCCCTTGCTGCACAGCTCCACCTTTCCAGAATTTGTTGGGAGTTCTTCTTTTTATAGATAATTATGGGCTATGGGTTTGGAGCTAGCATATGTAAGTCTTTCTACTCCGCCATATTGGCTCTGCCCAAAACCTTTATTCTTAATGAGCAGTGGACATTGGGTAACTTTCTCTGACTTAGTCATGGAACACTAAAGAAGAGGCATTCAGATTATCGGACCTCCTAAGGAAGGCTTGGAATTTCAATTGGAAAATCTGATCTACCATCTGGATTACAGTTTTTGGAAGGAGAGCTAGTTCTTTCAAGTAAAAAAAAAATAATAATTGCTAAAGGGGGAGGTATATAAAAGGAATTGCAGAGAAACTATTCTCTACAGACTGTGGAAATCACTGGTCCAAGATCATCTCAAAGTTCTAGTTTTATGTCGTCTGCCTGAGAAAGAGGCATTATAAGTGGAAAGAAAACCAGATGGGGAGTCAAACTAAGGTTAGCGTACCAGCTCTACCACTTATTTCAGTAACTATGGGCAAATCATTCAACTTTTCTAATCCAGTTCATCTGTCAAACTTGGATAATACTGGTACTACTTAACTCATGAGAGTCAAATGAGAATTTACTGGACTCTGTAAATGTGAAATCGCCACATAAGTAAGCTATTTACCCATCCTACTGATTCCAGTTATGACTTAATATATAGAAAACTCTAGCTTTAGGGGGGTTTGTTTTCACTGAATCCTTCTTTTTCCTTTCATTCATCTTCATGATTCCTGGGGATAGCTTTATGGAAAGGCTGGTTTTAGCCCAGCCCCTTCTACCTCTGTCAAATCTTTCTTGTTTTGTATATTTAGGTGTTTGTGCTTAAGTTCACAATAGGAAAAAAATCAAGATAAAATAAAACAAGACTGGGTACATAACCATATAAGGCCTCAATTTTTTAATACCTGGTACACTAACAGTCAAATTAGATGGCTACCTTCCAGCTTTTTTAGCTTTTGTGAAGACCTAATGATCTCTAGTCAGTTTTCTTTCATCATTGTGGACAGCAGCAATTGGGTTCAGCCAACCTCAATCATTAGCTGTATGATAACCACCTACTTGTGCCTAAGTTTTTGGGTTTTTTTTGCTTTTATTCCTGTTATGCAGAGAGGCACTAGCTTTTCTGGCTTCCCTTGGTCTTCTCTTTTGAAAAGTTATTGGACTTTATGTCATAAGTTCCTTGAGACTTGTATAAAGACTCAGGAGAGGGCACAAGGACACACAGCCTTCCTTTTGCAGGGGTATAGGATCCTTCTCCAGAAGCCCACGAGACACTCCGTGTTTGGTAATAGTCTTGACTGCTTCCATGCATCTCTGACTATCTTGATGAGGCCTGCCTAATGCTCAGTAATTTGGAATCTGGGGTCCATGTTAATTCAGACACTAATGTGGCCATATTGATAGAACATGAGGCTGCCAATGGACACTTATTTCTGAGGAGCTCTTCCATTAAACACCATTTTACTCCATAACACCTGTGTAGGTGTTTCTTAGCTTGGTAATTCAAATCTGAGCATTGATTGCTTTTGTCTATTAGGCTAGGGCAGTCTGGCAGTGTTGAAAATTTTAGGCCTTATACAGACTCGTGTCAGTGAGGCATCACCCATGGATTCTTCCCCCTTCCCCCTTTTGTCAATTAGGGAAGTTAGGTGTACCCTCTGCTGTCTTGTGCTTACTTTAGAGTCTCTCAAATGATTAGCATTCTAGTTAGTAACTATTTGAGTGTGTTTCTAGTCTCTGGGGACTTAGACCTGAAATTAGTGCAGAGTATTTCCTGTGACAAATTCTTACCCAACCTCACTTTACCTACTATTCTATCAGTTTAAACTGTCCCCTCTAAACACCTCATCATAAGCAAAGGTCAGTCCCCTTTCAGAGTTTTTGTGTGGCCCAAATCAGGTTCCCTTGGAAATTTGCCTGCTAAGCCAGCTTAGGCTTGTGCCAGTGTTTCCTATTAAGAAATTGGCAACTTTTTTTTTTTTTTTTTTTTTTGAAGCTCAGTTCTGGCCCATGGCTCTGCTGAAGTCAGTCATCTCTAACATCCCCCTATCCCAGAGGGAAATGCTCTTATCCTCCTTGACTACTGTTCTTCAAGCAACATTATATAAAATAAAAACAAATCAGAAAAGACTTTGAAGATCTCACCCCCATCACCCCCATCTTTGACTGTAGCTCTTCACCCAGAAAGGAGGAGTAAGGGTGGGGATGGGGGGGTGTGGAATCCTCAAAGGGGGTGACATTGGGACATGTCCAAATGGGACCTCTACTGACCAGTTAACTGAATTGGTCTAAGGCTCTGCGTTCTGATCCAACTTTCCTAGGCTAGGCCGCAGCAACTCTTTGAAGTCAGCTGGTCATCGAGGCTAACTTACCTGTGATATGATTTTTTGTGGATTGGCATGCTACACAAGTTGCAAATCTTACAGGGTTCCTGGGAAAGGGGAAATCTGATGGTAGTAGGAATAGCACTTTATCATAGCTATTCCAACCTAGAAGAGACCTGGAATGGAGGTGCAGTGCTTCAGAAGCCCCCAGGAAAACCACTGGGCAATCATAGTCCAAATTCTCTAAAGCAAGCTCTATTCATTCTGGCTCATCTCTGCTTAAAGAGTTCAATTAGGTGGTCTTGCTGGTTCAGTTAAAGATGAACTCATGATCCTCCAGGTGACTAAAAGTTCTACATTCATCAGAAGATCTTGGAATTCCTGTGCCTTTGTTCCTTGTGAGTTCACTGATACAGGGAGCTTTCCAGGTGAGGACACTTTCTCTACTAATGCAGATCAATATGTTCTCTATGATTTATAGTCTTAGATTTACTTACAGCACTGCTGAACTTGAGTGACTTTGTGGTGACTGGTCACCACTAGTATGTTAGAGGTAGGAGTCCCTGTCTCCAAGGCTAGCTCTCTATCCCCTACACCACGCTGCCTCTCAGTGGCTCTCTAGAGGAGACTAATCTTGAGCCATGATTTGTCATCTTGTCAAGGTATTGAGAAGACTGTTGGTTGCTTCCATATTATACACTTGGGGTTGTCTCCCTTTCCCTTTCTTGAGCAATATCTTGTTCAATCCTTCCTGTTAATCTGCCAACAGAAAGCTTTCATGATAGCAGGACTTAAAAAAAAAAAAAAAAAGTCATGTTGAATCTCATTCATTGAGCTTTTGGGAGCCCATAAGAGGTATAGGACAGTGAGCCTGACCCATAAAAGGCAGTGGGGTTAGAGGGAGAGAACGTGTCTTTAAGTTATTGAGAACTAACCTATAAGACATAACCCCTGAGTCACTCTGGTTAGATGCCTTCTTAAGGCAGCTAATCGGCGTGCTGTTCTGACATTTTGGCAGATAAAGGCCAGAGTCAAAGAGCAAATTCACTTGAGCAGACTGTCCTTATCCATGTGTTTAAAGAAACATTTAAGCACTTGCTTAGGAGATAGACAAAGACAAATTGCTCTCTCTGACTTTGAAGAATTTATATTCTCCCAGGAAGATGATCTATACTCAAATACACAATCCAGCAAAGTAATTTGGGGATTATCACCAGAATTAGGAAAAGTCTCATAAACTGGTACTAGAACTGAGTCTTCAAGGGAATTCAGGGTAGGAAAAGATCACTCCCAAAATAAAAGCCAGAGGTAGAGAATGGAATGGCTTATCCTAGGTGAATGCCAAGTGAGGGTGATAAGAATGTATAATCAGTCTAGGAAAAAATAGTTTAGAGTGACTGGGAAGGGCTTTAAATGCCAAACAGAGGATGTTTCTATTTGATTATAGAACCAAGAAGGGAACTACTGAAAATCCATTGACCTGAGGATGTGGCATGATTAGACGAGATTACTGAGCTTGAATAAGCGTAAACGATTTCATTCCTGACAATCTCCCAGGAAAGAGGCTTGTTCTAAGATCTTTACTGGTGAAAAACAGGAATATTTTAGGTTTGGAGTTGAATAAGATGGTGTGTGCACTATCATTCAACAACATACCTGGTTTTTAGAATTTCTAACCAAATAGATGTTTGCAGAGTACAATACAGGGATTGATTGGTTATGCTTTGAGTATGTTGTCTTCAAGTTGTTAAAGGGGAAGGGGGGGGGCACCCTTTTGTAATGGAGACATACCATATCTGATGCAGAACTTGGTGTTGGTGTGTAGCTTTGACTAACCTAGAAGCCAGGTTAGTTCAAAGGAAGAGTGAGAATCTAGAGTTGAGACATGTGGTTGATGTTAGTATGCTGAGTTGGGCTTTTCAGTTACGCAGTTGAAAGTGCAGATACATTAGACACATGCTGCTAGACTTACACAAGAGGATTTGAGGGAACGTGACAGTTAGCTTGGTCTCTGCTATAAGGTGAAAGTTGGCTTTTGAGCTTATGTGCTCATTAAAGTTGCTCCATTTGCAGTAATTTTCTGGACGTATGTATTTTTCTTTCCTCACACTTTCAACATCCTTCTTGTGATAAGGAAATTAGCCTCTGGAAAACAACCTTCATCTTTTATCCTAAAACTAAACATTAGCCTCTCACTGGTCATAAAATGTTCTTGTTTCAGATTCTCAAGAGAAGAAAAGCTAATGATTCCAAGATATTAGAACCTTCCTAAAGGTTGTTCTGATGCTGACAGTTTACCTAGACTGGAGGTCCATCCCTTTCCCAGTAACCTTTTGTGTTGCTGCTATGACTTGGAGCATGAGGTTTCTCCCTTACCCAAGGAGGTTTGTGTTACCTGTGCTAGAGTTGTAGAAAAACAAAGGTTCTTGTAGAGTGAAGGAACTGGGAGACATTCAGCCAAATATCCTTGGGAGTAAGAAGGCAGGGTCAGTTTCTACTGGCAAGGATGACATAAAATCATTTTTACTCTGAAGAGTCAAATTATTGTGTACTATGGGACCAGCATACATAATCTGTTATTTTAGTCTTTTACTGGGCCCCAGTATGTTACATTGATCTAGTCCCAGTCTAAAACTTGTTTGGGGTAGCCTGGGCAACATAATGAGGCCACTGTCTGTTGATTCCAATGTCTGAGGTCACAGGAAACACAAAACTCAAGGCAAAAAAAAAAAAATCTACCAGGTCCAGTGTAGCCTTTTAGGTTTGGTTAATATAGACTTTTCTCTTTTTTAGTGGTGTTTCAAGTCATAAATGGCTGCTGTGACTACTTAAAAGAGTTTTCTCCTAGGTAATTTCAAAATATTCAAATGATCTTCTCAATAGGCAAAAATAGATGGTATCAGGTTTAGAGGCCTTCATCAATTTTTCTATATCATAATAGTGATGAGGGTGGGAGAGAGGGAGGGGTACAGGAATTCCAAGACTGAGGTTGCCTGTGTGGGCTGTCTAGGAAAGAATTCATGGACTCAAGCATTGTTGAAGTCAAGGTTAAAGATTTATTACCCTTTTCAGCAGGCAAGAGTTCTCAGGCAAACTGCAACCTTAGAGGGGTACAGGTAAAGTTTTATATGGGATATTCCATAGTATAATATATGCCAAATACTGGGTGATTCAGATGGGATTGGAGTGGCTACTTCTTAAAGGAACATGTGCTTGGTTCCTACTGTGCAGGTATTTTGCCCACAGTAAAATTAGGAAATAGCCCAGGAAGAGGGGGGCTTTTACATGAAGGTGTGGTTTGAGATCTGAAACCTCACTAAATCAGCTAACCAGGTCATGGTTGATTAGAGAAATACCAGGTTGTTCTCATCAATGTCTTGTTAGACAAGATAAATGTAAGGGATTATACTTCTATCTAAGTCTAGGATACATATGATTGGTCAGTGAGTAGTAAATGTCATTATGACCCAGTACGCAGCCTGTTCAACCAGTACACAGCTGGTTGAGACCTAAGTTCTATAGGTGCAGCTGGCTACTATATCAGGAAAAGAGACAAAAGTTTTGCTAAAGCAGGCTGTGTCTTTGGGAAGAAACTTCCTGGGATAGTGTCTTCAGGCTAGGGAGAATGTGATTTTTTTTTTTTTTTTAAAAGAATTGAGACCCAAGCACCCCTCCAACAGTACTAGTGAAATGTTCTTGCTGTCAGTCTGCCACCTTTTGCTCTTACCCTGTAACCAGCCCATCTTCTTGTGCCATTTGTTATGAGAGCATCATTTTCTTTAGATCCCCATTGACTGTGTATGAGGCCTGCCTCCTATCCACCATGAACCTTTCCATTGCCCTCTGGGAGTCAGTTCTTCAGAGATCATTGTATTTCATGTCCTTCTGCCATAACCTCACATGAGTAAAATGGTAGCTTTTGACATTAAAAAAGATGGACCCCTGTCTTATGAAGTTTGGGATCCAACCTGTCCATTCAGACAGGATCTAGGACTGTACAGATGGACAAGTTTATATAGATTAGCCATTCAGTTGTAACTTTGGATATAATTCAGGAAGTAACTTTGCCATAGCCCACTTAGATGAGAACTCAGTGTTGGAATACTGTGGGTTTTGGAGGTCTCCTTACTCTTAAGAAAGGATGGCTTTGTGATGAGATCATTGGTTTCTGATTTGCATTTACTTAGACCCACTCACTTGCTTTTTTTGTTGGTAAACTTAAAGCAATGCTGGACTCCATAGCCTTGATGGTCCTGACCTCTGATACTGAGAATTTCCAGATTTTTCAGTAGCCTTGTGATGGTGGAAGAACTACAGTATTAAGTGGTCTTGCAAGCCATAGCAACTCTGGTAAATAGTTCTCAACTGGGAAATAAGCCTTTGGAAAAGATGGAAATGGAGTTCTTGGAACATGTATAGGCAAAGTTAAGTGGAGGGGGGGGGAGATGAAACACAGGAAGGGTTATTAGTCTGTTGTCTACCTCTAGTTTGGCAGTCCATAGAAGTTAATATATATATATGTATATCACATTGGACCACAACTTATACCTAGCCTAACCGCTAGATCCCAGGGTCACTAAACAACATCACAAACTTCATGACAGTATTTGTACTAGGCAAAGCCCACAAAGCTCTCTCCTGCACCCTTCCCTCCTGTTTTTTTTTTTTTCCTCCCTAGATTGTCAGACAACTGCAGGTCTAATTTTATAAAGACAGCTTTTCCTGTTTGGTCCAAGAGATAGGGCTTAAAGGCAGAGAAGAGTATTCAAGCTCCTGAAGTTGCCTGGAACTTTTACTTATTTCTCTGAACTCTTGTTGGAGATGAATTTGACACAATAAATTTTCCTTGATACTTTTCTAAGAGTTCAGAGGAGAGGAGGGCCTTCTATGTTCATTCCCTTGAATGTGAACGGGTAGTTTCCAGGAAGGGCTACAGGAAGATTACAACATGTTCAGATTAATGGAAGCTTCTTGTGGTATTTCAAACTTTGGACTTGGCATCCTCTGGCTGTGTGTGACTTTGTTTTGATAGGCTTTCCCTCAAATAGCTCATTAAGCCTGCGCACAAGCTTCTGATCTTTACCTGACTGTACTAAGTCAAAACTCTTTCTTTCCATACTCTTGAGCAACCTGGCTTCTAGTCCTGTTGACGATGACTGGTGTAAAGCCCCTCTTGCCTCTGATTTCTTGCTTGTCTAAACTCTGGCTTTGTTGGAGAAACAAGACTGCTGGGTCATTTAAAGTGACCCAGTAATTTGCAAACCAAATCTACATAATTCAGACCAGGCATTCTCACTACTGCTCCCAAAAGTAGACAAATGTCCCCTTCGTGAAGGCACCAGGACACATACTACCACATGACATCTTCTTGCTTTGGCATTTTAGGCATATCCTGGGAATGGTGGCCTTTTTGCTTTGCCCCAGACATTACCTTTTCCTGGCTCTTGTAGGCAAAAGCTGGATCTCAGCTAGGGGACACTCCTCCCCTTTATTTATTTATTTTTCTCCCCTGCACCTCCCTCACCATCCACACGCATGCATTCTTCTTAACCTGTGACCACTCATGATCACCAATCCTGCACAAGCTGAAAGTTTAGCATTTTAGCTTAATAAATCCTGACCAAGTATAGCGCAAAGAGCCTTTAAGTTCTTGGAATTTTATATCTTTCTGGAGGGTGGAGAGAATCTGTCTTCTACAAAGAAGTAAACACAAAGCATTCTGAGTGTCTAGGCTTCTACATACAAAGGGAACAGTTCTCACTTTAACATCTTTAAACACCTTTAAAATCTTATTCAATTACAAGCACTTGGCAGAGAATGTAGTCCAGCTTTTTATATATTAACTGAGAGATGTAGACCACAATCATGTAGCTGATATATATTCCAATGAAGTGTCTAGGTTAACCCCTTTCTGTGTGAGAAGAAAACTTACTGTCTTGGGGGATTTCCCTGGATATGTAAGTAAGTATCATCTAAACATTGCTTATTCTCTCCAGTTGCCTTGCTGTTGTACACCTTTAATGACTAATGGCATGTGCTGTTTATGACAACAGAATAAATGCTCTGTAAAACAAGACTCAGCCAGAATGTGTCACCATTCTAGGAACTCAGCCCTAGAAAACTCTGCTCCTTACGGATGGCTCATCAACTGTTTCTCTTTCTTGCTGCTCTCTGGACCAGAACAACACTTGCCCTTCTCAGCTATTCAGAGGTTGAGTAGATGCCCTAGAGAGGTGTCTGCCCCCCTCTCTTGGTACCCAAAGTAGCCGCTAGGGAGGCAGGAAGGAGAAAGAAGAGCCCTGAAAGAGCCTGTCACAACCCTGCTTGGCTTCTCTGGCCATACCTGTTGCCCCTCGTTGACACCACTCTAGGCTATGACTCTCCAAAATGGACATACTTGGGGCTGTATGGGGGAGTCTGGAAAGGTGTAGTGCCAGTGAGTATTAAACTGAGTCTTTTAAAGGAAGATGATGGGAGAAATGAAGGGTAACATGGCTCACTTATGCAAATACACGCAGGAAGGAAATGAATCCCAATTTTTGGGGGTGGGGAGGATATAGGGAGGGAGCAGCAAGTAGTCCAGCTTTTCTGGAGCAGTGTGTGAAAGAAAGTAATAGAAGTTTGGGAGGAAAAAAAGGTAGAAGTTAAATACCTAGCTATACAGGTCCTGTTAGCTTTAGGGGTAAGGAGACAAGATTTTCTTTTCTTTTTTTCTTTTCTCTTTCTTCAATCTTAGCCTTAACTAGTTAAATGAGCATTTCTCTGTAGGAAAGTAAAATAGAAAAAAAAATTTGTACATGAAACCATTCTGTTATGAACTGTTTATTCTTTTAAGGAATAAACTTAGTTTACAAAGCTATACTGTGCATATGTGACTTTAATGATGACCCTAATTATCTCACCTTTGATGTAACCCTATTGCTAGCTTTCCTCTCATCCCACTCCACTTTTATTGATAAGTAAGAGAAAAACCACATCCCAATAGTGAACATTTTCTCAAGAAAAATGGATTTTTCATATTGGTTACCCAAAACTTTTTTTTTTTTAATATCCATAATCTATCACCTTTTCTGTCAAGAGGCGAGTAATATGCTTCATCTGTCTTCTGGAATTGTGGTTGTTTAAAGTTGTTCAGTTTTTTTTAAGTGTTTCAAAGTTGATTTTCTTCATATGCATTTCTTGATGGAAGTTCCTCTTTTGTTTTTAACAAAATATTGTGGCCCTTAAATAGATTGACATACCATCATGCAATCATTTCTGCAATTAATGGGTACCCCATGTTTCCAATTTTTTCCTTTTCTCATCTCTTTGGAGTATAATAAGGTATGCTGGTAAGCATTTTAACAATCAGCTCTCTAGGAAAAAAATACAAAAGCTAGTTATAGTTGCTTTAACTTTTTCTCCATGACTAAGTCTAGACAATAAAATAACACATCAAGCCCTGATTTTCTAGCATTTTGATTTCTGAGGAAGAAAAGTTCACGCTGAAAATTTAATGATTGTTTCTTGTGAGTTGGTTCAAGCCAACTCTAGCACATCCCTGTGTATAGCAGGAATAGTGTCTTTTTTGGGGTTGAAAAGTATTGTTTGAAGACCAAAGCTTTTGAGTAAATGTCCATGCTCAAAGATTATTTTGGCAGTGGTTCTAGAGATGGAATGGGGAAGGGGGAGAGAGGAGGAAGCAGAAAGCTCTGTTCAGAAGAGAGATGAGGGCTGGAACCAAAGTGATGGCCATGAAGTTAGCAAAGTCTACGCTCATTTACTGACTATTGACAAGGGAGATGGATAAAAGTTAGTTAACTTGTCTGGGAGAATTTTCTCAATAGAAGTAGAAAATATTGGAGGAAAATTGGGGTGGGTTTGAAGAGATGAAATCATTATACGCATGAGTAAATGAGAGGACAAGGTGGAAAGATCCAACAGCCTGATGGCAGTATTGTATTGTCATTCAGAAGAGTGATGAGTGATTATGTAGATTTTTGTAATAGTGATTGAATCCACAGGAGCCAGTTCATAAAGGAAGAGAATGTAAAATGCAAAGGTAGATTGAGAATCTGGAAAGGAATGGTTATAGTTGGAAAGATAGAAGGAACGTAGTCCAAACCTTCTATCTTAAGAGATGAAACAGACCAAGGGATGACTTACTTACTTACATTACTTGAAGTGTTGGGGTTGGAAGAGCACAGCTGTCACAAGTCAAATGAGCAAAACATTTAGGGTAAGGGAAGACAGATGACCATTGACACCCCCCCGGGTGTCAATGGCATTCTACCTAGGGCCTCTCTTACCAAAATCATATCGTCATCATCACAGATCTCACAGAAGTCAACTAGTCCAATACCTTTATCTTTCAGAAAGATAAAGGAGGGGGAAGAAAAACCCAGAGGGCAAGGGTTGTGATAAAGGTCAGTGTTAACTTTAGGGCACTTGACAAGTGAGATGGTGAAGTCAGAAGTTGAACTTCAAAGGCTTGAATGGGGAATGAAATGTTCTTAAAGAATTCCAGAGATATACTGGAAAAAATTGAGAGATAAAATAAGCCAAGATGCCGTTGGGGGAATAGGACTCATTGCTCATGGTGGGGAACCATATTGGTTATAAGTTTTAGGCATTGTCACTTACTGATCTAGAATGGTATCAAACTACTAAAGAGTTATTAATATACTACTGAACGGCAAAATTAATACATCTGGAGGAACAAGTGACCAATTCCAAAGAGAATAATGGGGGGGAGGGGAAATTAAGAATGAAATTGTACCAAGTAATTTTGTTAATTATTGCTGTGTAGTTAAAGACACAGGAATACAAACCAAACATGGTGGGTTAAGTTTACGTTCAAACAGTGGAATAAAAATAAATGGTCTAGAAGGAAACTGATGTAAATGAAAACCATGGAAAAACTAATTCGTGCAATGAACAATCTTGACTTCAGAGGACTTTGTTATGCCTTCCTCTAATGGGATGTGAATGAAACCAGACACATTCAACACATATTCACTAAGTTGTTCAACTACATTTAGTGAAAACAAAGGTTTATGTATAGATGTGGTTATTGGGAAGTGTCAGAAAATGTAAGTTTTCCAAAAAGGAATGGGAGTCAGTTGTGTCTTCAAAATCCCACCTCCAATACTTACTAGTGGTGGAATTTTGAGCAAGGCAAGGCATTAAGCCTCTTGTCTCCATTTTATAGATGAAGAAATGGATCGATAGTCTCCCAGAGTTGTTGGTAGGTTAAGCTTGAAACTCTGAAAGGCCAACCTTAAAGTACACATAGTTGCAGCTATTACTGAAATTTTCCAGATCTTAGTGCCCTTGTCAGAGGTTGACTTCAAGGGCCATTGACATCCAAGCTAGATCCTAAAATGATGGTCCTATACTTTGACTAATTGTGCTCAGCTTTTTGAGAGTTTAATCCCCATGTGAGGTGAGAGGGATCTTGCCACTACATTTATTTCTGCCTCTGTTTTCCTCTATTATCCCAATTTCAGTGGAACTAATAAGACAGAGGTTTTTCTCTCTCTGAATTTGGTTTTAAGACATATATAAGGTCTAAATACTTGGAAGGGAAACACTATTATGGGGATCATAAAATGCCCATAAGTGGTCTCAAGTGCAAGTGGATGGGGATACACAGTTACAGGGGCTGGTATTGATGGAATTTCTCTTTGAGAGTACCCTAGTACTTTAAATATTGCTTAGAGATTAAAACCTCAGATTATATTGCTGCTTTGCATACATGTTAGCTTTACTTCTGAATATTGTTTTTTTGGGCAGCTAGTGGTTATAGTGGATAGAGCCCTGGGCTTTGGGTTCAGGAACCACTCGTCTTGTTGAGTTCAAATCTGGCCCCAGATACTTTACTATCTGTGTGACCCGGAGAAAGTCACTTAACTCTGCCTCAGTTTTCTTATCTGTAAAATAAGCTGGAGAAAGAAATGGCAAACCCACTCCAGGACAAGAAAACCCTAAATGAAGCCTCAGAGTTGGACATGATTGGAATGACTCCACAACAATGAGCTTCTGGGATGGTTTTGTCCAAACAGGATAGTTCTCTGCTAATCATGATACAAGTGTCTCCTATTCAAAAGGAGGAAGTACACAAAAGGTGTACTGCTTGTTGAAAGGGTAAATGATGACATTCTCCAAAAAAAAAAAGTAGTCACCATGGCTAGGTTAGTGAAGGGGACACACTTTGTTTCCTGCCTGTTTTGATGCTTACTAAACCTTTTTGATTCTATTTGTTTCCTAGTTGCCAACTTCTATTTTGGCCTTTGTTCTATGAGGATGGTTCTACTTTTGGAAGTTGGCATTCTACCTAGGGCCTCTTTTACCAAAATCATATCGTCATCATCATAGATCTCACACAGAAGTCAACTAGTCCAATACCTTTATCTTTTAGAAAGCAAAAACCATTGTGCAAGCTTATTAAGAATCTGCTACTAATGCAAGCTGTAGAAGTTTCTTTATTCTGAGGAAATTCAATTGTAATGTTGTATCATTTGATTGTTGATTATTAACCAGTATCATTCCTTTATCTGTTAAAGCCTTCATCTCTTAGCTCGAGACCTCTTCCCGAGCTGAGGAAGGCAATAACTCCCAGTCCCCAAAGCACTTGTCTGGGCAAGGACCCTCATTTTGTTCTATTTATGAAAGCCCACCTGAGATTGTCTATGCTACTAAGAAGGCAGCAAGTCTTTGTCTTTGATTTCAAATCAAAGTTAGGGTGACTTGCCTACAAAGGAGAAACTAAGCCAGAAAGAGATCCTGAGTGCTTTAGTTTCTTTGTGCAGATTGTTGGAGACTACTGAATCTTATGACCAGGTCTTGTTCCTTAATTGAGAGCTCGTCATTAAATGTTCACCAATCAGAGTTATCTTTCAATTGTCAGGGGGAGGTCCCAGTAATTTGCTGTCAGGAATGCAGACCTGGATTTCTACTAACCTGGGATGTTTCCTTGGAGTCTTTGGTCACAGAGAGATTACACACTTCAATTTATTGAATCATTTGCTCGCCTAATTAATAAATGAATGATGATGGAAGGGAGGGTAATGGGAGGAGGGAGCAATTTGAAGTCAACACTCTTGGGGAGGGACAGGATCAAAAGAGAGAATAGCAACAATGGGGGCAGGGATAGGATGGAGGGAAATATAGTCTTACACAACACGACTATTATGGAAGTCATTTGCAAAACTACACAGATATGGCCTATATTGAATTGCCTGCCTTCCCAAAGGGAATGGGTGGGGAAGGGGAGGGATGGGGAGAAACTGGAACTTAAAGTTTTAGGA
>JAQQSK010007903.1:0-13757 GCA_028658325.1 Potorous gilbertii | reverse complement strand
GGATATTGCTAAGAATGTTATGTTTTACTTTATTGAACAATGTTTACTGCTGAATAGAGGATTCATTATACTATGCAATTAAACCCTTAAAATTATTCATAGCAGCAGTTCTCAGAGTCCTCCTCTCTGTAAGAAGAGTAATTAGGGGAGGCTGTAGGAGCTGGTGCTCTCATTATCAGCAAACATTTGAGAAGACTAGAATAAAGTTAGCTTATTTAACCCTTTATTATGATTCCAGTCCTGTCTTCCTGCCTGCCCAGATCAAGATTGAACCTACTAGTGCTAGAGCATCTGCTAGAAAAGCCCCCACTCCAGTGTCTCCTGCGTCTCCTGCCTAACAGATGGGAATCCCAAAAAGTTGAGAAGAGGAAAAAGAACATTTCAACTATTGGGGACTGCCAGTGCAAAGGCTTGTAGACACAAAATGAACCATTGGTATGGGGAACATCAACCATGTAGGCTGCTTGAATGGAACATAATGCATATAAGTGGAAGTAACAGAAAATAAGCTGGAAAGATAGGATGGAGGCAGATTGTGAAGGGCTTTAAATGCTAAATAAAAGAGTTTGTATTTTATACTAGGGGTAATAGGGAGCCACCATATGTTCTTGAGCAGGGGAATGACAAGTTCAGACTTCTGCTCTATAAATACAATGTGGAAACCAGTCTGAAAACATAGTGCCTAGAACTGAATACAATACTCCAGTTGTGGTCAGATCAACCGAGAATTAAAAAAGCCTATTACCTCTCTTTTTCTAGACACTATACCTTTGCAAAAACACCCTAAAACCAGGCCAGATTGTTTTTTGACAGACACACTTCAGTGTTGATTTATATTGAGCTAGCGATTAAAATTCCTCTCTTTTTCATTTAAACTATGTACCTATATAAACTGGCTAATCTCTTCCGACATGTGCTTGTATTGTTCAGTATGTAATCCATGTGCGACGTTGTGCTTGTTCTTGTTATTTGATGTTAATCTTGCTGCCAGTTCTAGAGCAACCCACCCCCACCCCCACCCCCCCACTCCCACTCCCACCCCCTGTCAGACACTGGGCTATGGTGGATAATCATGAATCAATTATGTGGGAGAAGGGGGCATTAGACCATAGAGTCCATTTGTATAAGAGATCACAACAGGATATCTTAAGGCCATGTAAAATTCAATATTCAATTCTTTAGCTTTCCATTTAAGACATTTTTACTGACTGATCTGAGTAGCTGTTCCTCTCATTTCATCTCTTTTTTAAAAGTCTGAGATTTTCAGCATTTGCTGTCAAGAACTGCCCAGATACTTCTTTTACTCCCAGCAAATGACTAGGTAATTCAAGCTTATAGCTTGCCCTTGGGCTAGTCTGTGTGACCTTAAATGCTGGTTCTCTAATGCAAAAGGAACAAATTACATTACTCTCATTGACAAAGTCCAAATAGTAATGCAATTAAAGAATTATAAAACTGGAAGTGGTTAGAAGCCATTTCGGTCCAAACTCTTCTATCCATGTAAGACATATCAATTTGAACTTATTCGACTTGCTTTTTGTCCAAGAGATTTAATGATTTAATTTAACTGACAAACCAAAATGCCAAGTGAAAATGTTAATCCTTAAAAACTGTTAACTCCAATGATTATTACCTAAAATTAGCAAAAATTAATGTCATTTCCTCATTCACAACGAATTTTCAGCTTAGCATCATGTCTCAAAGATCAGACAATTCTGATGTGCTCGAACTGTTATTGAAATGTTAGCAACATTTTTAATAAAAGTGGGGGAGGAAGCCTAGTTCTTTGATCTATGCCAGATATTCTGACTTGAACAAGTATTATTTAAGAATTAAGGACCGTGGAAGGTGGGGCACGTGACACTGTAGTGAAGGTCAATTCTCCCACCATCTAATTAATTTCACAGAGCAAGACTCTTTAAGTCAAAATACAGTGAAGGGTTCAGTCAATTATTCAGTGAATTCAGCTGAAATAGCTTAGGTAATTCAGGGCAAGCAGCTTTATTGGACCTAGCCCAAATTGACTTTCTTCATTGCCCCAAATGATCTTGTCTGATATTCTGGGTCCTCAACATTGTCAATAAAACAGTGTCTCCTATAATCCTCAGGATCGAACTCTTTCCCCTAGTCAGTCTTGTTTTCCATCAATTAATCAATCAGCATATGTTAAGCTTCTGCTATGTGCCATGTATTCTCCTAAATACTAGAAATACAAAAGGGGGCAAAAGATAGTTCTTGCCCTCAAGGAATTTATAATCTATGCTAATTCCTGCATTGTCCAATCTGTTCCTCCCACCAGAAACACCTCTCCAGTCACTTCCTCAATACATTATACCAATATACCAGGGCTTAATTCAAGTTCCACTTTTTCATTCAAGACTCTTAATCACTGAAGCATTCACTTAGTTCTTTGGTATCTGATGTCTTTAGCACTTAAGTAGATCATATTGATATTTAATTACATGTGAATATATTCATTTACTCGCTAATTGTGTCTCAAGCACTTGAGAGCAAGAACCATATCTTATACATGATGTTCCAAAAATCTTAGTGCTTAAAATTGTACCAAGACTTTTGGAACATCCTATATTTTCTTATAAACTATAAAGCATCAACCACAGTCTTAATCACATAATTGTTCGATTGTGTCTGACTCTTCTTGACCTCATCCGGAGTTTTCTTGACAAAGATACGGGAATGCTTTGCCATTTCCTTCTCCAGTTCATTTTACAGATGAGGAAACTGAGGCAAACAAGGTTGAGTGACTTGCCTAGGTTCACACAGCTAGGAAGTGTCTGAGGCTATACACGAACTCAGGAAGATGAATCTTCCTGATCCCAGGCCCAGTGCTCTATCCACTTTACCACCTACCTGCCCCAATACTTGAAGGGAAAGAATATATATCTGACCTTTCGGAATGCTCCATTCTTGATTTATGAAGTTTTTTAAATGTGATATAAAAATGTGCAAGTTTAAGGATTCTATCTACCTAGAGAAACTATCTTTGTGTACATTTAATATTATTTCTTCAGGTTTTGGAAGCAAAGTATATGTTGTTGCCTCTCCTTTAATGAATCCTCCACACAACTGCCAGAGTGATTTTCCTAAAGCATAGGTCTGTCTATATACTACTCCCTTCCCTTCCTCCCTCCCCCAAATATGGCAGTGGCTCATTGTTTCCTCTAGCATCAAACCCAAACTCCTCTTTGACATTTTAAGCACTTCAGGGCCCAATCTACCCAGACTTAATCAGTACACATTGCTCCCCTTCTCACACACACACACACACACACACACACACACACATACGCACACATGCACACACACATACACTCTGCGGTTCAATCAAATAGGACACCTTCCTGTTCTATCTCCCATCTCTATGCCTTTGCACTGGTTTGGTGCCTAGAATATACTTCCTCCTCACTTCTAATTAGATTCCTTTATTTCACCCACCTTTTAAATGGAACCTTTCCTGACCCCTCCAGTTTACTAATATCTTTCCTCCAACATTATCTTTATCTGTTTGGTACATTCATTTATATATCCAAAGACATGTGCAAGGTACTGAACCTATGGAAAAAAGAAAGATAACCATAAGAAACAGTGACAAGAAGAGAGTTAAGATGGAGTGAAGTTTAAAAGACAATTGGTAACTATTGAGAGATGGCAGAGAGAAGGGTCAGAAAGTGGCACTGAGGAGCAAGGAGTAAACCAACTCTCCCTTCCTGCCCTATGTGTGAAGGGGCTCCTCATAGGAGCAGTCAACCTTGAAGAGGGTGCCAAGCATTGCTAATGTCTCCAAGAGGTCACTAGGTTTCCATGAGCACCAGAACATCCAAGAGAAAAATAAATCTGGGAGAAAAGAAGTTTACGAGTAGTGAAAGTAGTAGTTAAATAGTAATAGTTTTTAAAAGGCACCATAGAAGGATAGGCAAGTCAGTCTAATTAGTACAGCAAGGTACCCTAAGGGGGAAGAGGAAACAAGTCAGTGGGAGGCAAGTCAGACCACTAGCACCATTCTGACCACCATGCCTTTCCAGATCCTCAGGAAAACATCCCAGGACCACAAACTCAACATTCTTGGAAACAGTAGTGATTCAGTCTCCAGACCAGCTCCCATAGAGATAATCAAGGAGAGAACTCATTATGGAAAGGGGGCCCACCTTCAGCAACAACTGCTGAACAATTGCTAAATCATTTTTTGGCACTTACTATATGCTACCTAGTGCTTCAATTTTTCTTTTTAGGTATATATCCTGTATCCCTCTCTAGACTTTAAACCCTTATAGGAAAAGAACTGACACTTATTAAAAAGGTACCTACAGTTTGTCTTTCTCTCTCTTTCTCTTTCTCTCTCTTTTTCTCCTTCTCTATTTTCTCTCTTTTTTCTCCTTCCTCTCTTTTTCCCTCTCTCTCTGTCTCTTGCTCTCACTCTCTCAGTCTCTGTGTGTGTATATATATATATGTGTGTGTGTGTGTGTGTGTGTTTGTATATAATATATATGTATGTGTATCTATATATGTCTATATATACACACATTACATGTATATATACATATACTTATATATACATTTGTTTTAAGTGAAATACAACCATAATGTTTTCTAGGTTTTACAAGTATTGTGGTATATAATATAATATATTTACCTTAGCAAAATTTTGGACTTATTTTCAACTCTTAGCCTATGGATTTGACCGAATAAAAAAGTTAGAGGAAGAGAGGATTAATGATCAGAAAATGTATGTGTAATATAGTAACATTTGAAAGATTTTAAGACCATTAATTTACTGCCACTAATACCATTTCCAAAGAAAATTTAATCTATGAAAAGTAATTGCCACCCAAAGAGACCAAGAAGCCTAGAAATCATTTCAGCCAACAAATACTTGGTCTATTTGCCAGGATGAGAGGTATGTCAGCCAAGGGCAACACTGATTTAGGATATGAATTCATTCATGAAATCTTACAGAGAAGAATATTAGAAGATTATGAGCAGTATTGATTGCTTCCCAAAATGCTAAGAAGTATAGACAGGCCAGACACACAGCAAGAGCAAGGTTAGAACCAAACCTAGCACAGCTTAGTCTCAACATTGGGGGAGATGAAGTAACTGCTACTCCCATGCCTCACTTCATAGTCCATAGGCATGTGGACACCATCACCCTGAGTTGTCATCTCCATGGTTCAAAAACCATGGAAAGCTTCTCCAAAGATCATATGTTTTTTCCCAACTCCCCAACAGAATGGGCTAAACTCTTTAAGGGACAGAATACTCTCTGCTAAAGCAAATCTACCTTCTATGGGACTTCTCTCTATAATATTGCCCCCTCCCCTTTCTTCCTCTTCATTTGAATTTGATCTAAGAGAAGTTAAAGTTAGACGCAGCTTGGAGCTGGTGATAACCAATGGACAGGTCCATGAGTACCACTGATACCTATGTAATGTCAAGAAGGTTATGAAGATCTCTATCATGTTGAACCCCCACAGGACACATATGAGGAAATATAGATAAGAATCATATAGGATAAGAAGGTATGGATGAACTGCAATCTATTATATTAAAAGGAGTACCCACATTGATCAGAAACCATGTGATGAAGTACTGAAGCGTAATTATTTGTGTTTGAAACATTGTAAACTCCATTACATCAGGAAATGAACCTTACCTTACCTAGGTATCTTAAACAGGACCTACTTACTTCAGTATCCTATATGCTATAGGTATTTAATGATTGTTCTCTCTTCCTCAAGTCTCTTTTCTTTTCAATCCTTTCTTAACCCAGAAGCAAAAATACTATTCCTAATTCATGAATCTAAATATGTCACCCCTCTGGTCAATAGTCATAATGCACTTATTCCATGTGTCCCAAAACTCTTCGTGTCATTTTAAGCTATTGGACTTATTAAAGCCTAAAACTCCAGCAAGATTTCTGGGACATCCTATCTAGTGCTTTGAGGTTTATATCACCATTGTCCCACCGAGGAGGCAGTGATGGATGAGTTCCATCTACTAAGGTCAGAGGATAGCTATTCAAATACAGTTCCCTTCCTTACAGTATTAGCTCAAAGGAAAGCCCTTCAAGGAAGCCTACCTGATTTCTCCCACAGCTAAATATAATCTCTTCCTCTTCCAATGTCTTCTAGTACTTTGGGTTTCTCCTTGGTCTTCACCACATCTGTTCATACTCCTTTGTATATGCATTTTATCTTTTTTTTTTAAACTATAAGCTGCTTGAGCACAAGGACTGTTTTTTCATATTTGTACTGCCACTCCTAGCAAGTACTATATGTGCACATAGTAGGTAGAAACTTACTACAGAGTTGTTGAATTTATTTGAATGTGTGAGTCTGGCCTACAAGTGCTATTTCTAACCTAGCCACTGTTTTACCTCTTACTCATGACATTGTTAACTTTATTCATAGACTTTAAAAAAGTCCAGTGAGAGGCCTTGATTGAGAACCACAATACGCTGCTTCTCTGCAGTTTTGTTTCAAAGCCCATTTTAACTGCTTCCCACCTATTTTCAAGAGTTTGCAACTGTGAAAATATATGGGATAAATCAGATCATGAACTTCAGTATACCTATGAAATCTTCCTTTAAATGAGTCTCTGTAGAATACAAATTGTATTTCTTTAAAGGACTGGGAGATAACATCTATATTCAAATGACATTTGTGAAAAGGTACCCTGTGTGCTTTTTAGGAAAAGTATTAGATAACACAGGCTTTGACCTTCAACTTTTCCATGCTATTGTGCTGAGAAACAATTTATGTCATGGCATTTCCTGGATTTGGAGTTTAGGATTTACATTAGATACAAGTAATATGATGCTATCTACCTGAAAAACTCACATAGCCAACTCTAAAGTATCCTCATTCATTAGAGTTATAAAGCCAGAACTAAGTTAGTACCAAAGAGACTAACAATGAACAAAATTATATGATCTGATTATAGGATCCATAGACTTAGACCTCAAGGGATGTTGGAATCCAGTTAATACAGGGCAACTTTTGATTTATCCTTGAAATATGTGCTAATGTCTCAATGAAACATCCAAAAGGGAAACAAACAGGAAAGGACTGTGGTATAGATAATTCATAAACTAAATAATTAGTCCTTAAATACCCAGAGTTCACCAAATACGATTTGATTACACACATCATTTGTTCCAAGTTTTTGAAAGATTTAATGGCACTTTTCCTAAAGGTTATTAGCTGGTTACAATAAAGTGGAGCATAGAGATGATAGAAGTATGTTGATGAACAGACAAATAACAGACAGTCTTACACCTTGAAGCAAACAGCTGAATATATCCTCTTTCCAAATGGAAAATAACCACTTACTATTATTAAATTTAAACAGGCTAACTAACGAGACAAAAAAGGCAGACTTTGATCGCAGGTATAAATTCAAGATAATGTTATTGATGTTTTCCATTGTAAACAAAACTTTCTCAAGAAGTTGCCTGCAGTGGCATCAGCCAGTCAATTATTTCCTTGAAATTAAACTTCATCTAAGTCTTCCTGTTACTAAATCATAATTAACAGTTGGGACATCAGCGATATACTGAATATTGAATGGATTCTGTCCAATGGGTTCCTGCCCTCTAACTCAGATGTTAGATTTATAAAATAAAACATATCATTCCCTAAGTCCAAGGAGGCATTTATCCTTTAGAATTCAAAAGAGAAGATGGTAGCAACCCAATCTAGATTCTGTTACTAACTAGTGATATAATCTTAAGCAAGTCACTTTAGCTCTCTAGGCTCAGGAAGATTGATTAAATGATCTCTTAGTTGAAGGATGATCTTATCATTCTAAGTTTCTTCTCTGGCTAGGTAAAAAACAAAAGGGTACCCGCCCACAAAGTATAAAGGAAGATGTACCTCCCTCCTCTTTATCTGCTCATCTATATTGTGCAATTCCAATCTTAGCTCCTATTTAGATGCTACTCATTGGTTTGTGACTTCCTTCGCTCCATGCAGTTACAATACTCAGCTCAGGTCCCCAAATCTTGTCCTGTGGTCTAGCTACACTTGGCCTATGGCCTACTAAACATTATAGGTCACCTGGTACAACACTCATTTTCAGATGATAAACTGAGGTCTAGAGATGCTATGTGACGTACCCAAGGTTATGCAAGTTTTAAGTGTCAAAGGTAGCATTGAATCCAAATTGTCTGACTCTGATACAACTCTACATTATACCACACTGGTTACAAAGGTAGAGCTACTTTCCTTCCACAAGAATTATGAACGGGCATTGAGCTGGACCAAGAATTAAAGAAAAAGAGGAGGAGATTGAGCTGGACAGTATTGGAGAAACTGCATGGTGCCTTTGTTTTATTTATTTATTTTATTTATTCAACTACTTGCTAAAACAAAAGAACCCCCAATTAGATCCCAAATCAAAGAAAAAAAAATTTCAAGTAACACAAAAAATAATGAAAAGAGACAAGGTAGGAAGCATATCGCCAATGATGATACAGGCAAGTATCAAATAGACACATATGATCAGTCATGTAAACACAATGAGAAACAATTGATGTTCAGGTATTACAACGCTATCTCCAAGATAAGAAAATAACCAAAAGAGGACTCTTAGCACACTTGGTATATCCTCTAAGGAGATATAAATGTACATAAATTGAATAGGATGAGAAAATATTAGAATGAGTTCCCACATTACTGAAATGATAAATCATATATACATATATACAATATATAAGCAACATCAATTTCCAATTAAAATATTGAAACAAAAATGATTTGTGACTTATTTGAAACAATATTAGAAATGGCTGTTCTCAAGTTAATTCCTAAAATTTTATGTGACTACACTATATAAGTTAGTCATATCTACTGGGCATGTGTTTTTCAAATTGACCTTATCTAACACTTTTTTTAATGGCATGGTGTTATTTGGCACACATTAGCTCAGCAGAAAAAAATGTAAGGTTCTTGGGTTCAATCAACATTGATTAAGTGGCTACCACTTAGAGAATTTCCACAATTATCCTTCTTCCTGGAACAGAGTTTACACTGGGTTCTCAAAATCTATGCCAAGAGGTCACAAGCCCTGGCACATTTACCAACTTGGAAAAGGCTCAAATACAGTCCTGGCAACAGTTTTTGTTTATTATCCAGAACCAACCAAGTGTAGCACAAATTTCACCAGTAGCTGGTGAGCTACTTGGCAAAAGTGTCTTTGACAATGATGACCCTTGAAACAAATGAAAATATAAAATTGCCCTCAGATCTGTGAGGCCCCCTTCCAATGAATAGATTAAGGAGTTGCAGGTCTTACTGGGGACCTCCTATATGCATTCATTTTTCCCCTTTTGACAAATGTTCGTTGTCAAACAAAACAAATTCTATCAATGGATATATATAATTTTCATTGTATATATGTATGTGTATATAGCTGTATGTGTGTATGTACATGTATGTGTGTATGTGTATTTATATGCACACACATTTACACATATACATATGTCTCTGTGTTTTTGTCTGTGTATGTTGTGTATATATATAATATATGCAAACATATATATATATATATATATATATATATATATATATATATATATATAAAACTCTGTACCCTAAACCCATCACCTCTCTCATAAATAGAATGTTATTTGTTACATGTAACAATGGTTATTACATCAATCATAGTTCTTAAAGCTTGCAAAGTTGTAAGCGTAGTTGTTATTATGTTAACTGTTCTCCAGGTTCTGCTGATGTCATTCTTTGTCAGTTTATAAGTCTTCAAAATTCTTCATTTTTACAACATTAATATTATAGTAAAAATTGTCCTTCTGGTTCCGATAACTTCACTCTGTATCAGTTTATATATCTTTTCAAATCTCTTTTAAATCATTTATCTACAATTTTTATAGCATGCTAGTAGTCCCTCATATTAGTACAACACTATTCATATTTGTTCAAAATTTATTAATCTAAATCTTGATTCTTTGAACATGAGATCTTGGTCTAATGACTATCAAACAAACACTATCGAACATTACTTATTTTAATCTCCCTATTGATGAAATCAAAAGATATATCTATATTGCAGCAAAATAGAATGATGGTTCCCAGGATCTCCTAGAAGAGGCAAATCAGCTAATGTATGTGGTTTCACTATGTGTCCAAGGACAACATGAAATATTTATCAGGGAAATCACTTGATCAAATTGATGAACTTAGAGGATAATGAGTTTTTGTTGGGGACTTCTATAAGTGCACCTCCCTATGACATTCTCATTGGCAACTTGTTCAGAAGTCTAAGACAATTCCTTCAGTTCTCAGAGAAAGAAGCAACCCCAAAGTGAACTGACTGATTTGAGTCTACCTCTTGGCCCTTCCTAGTAGATAAAGTTCAATAAATAAAGGGACTACATTCCAGATGATTTGGTTGATTAGGACCACTTAGAGAATCACCTTGTGTGTGCTCCCTCAACATTTTCTCATCCCTGGGACAGAAAGGAGAGTTCCTGATAATGAACTTTCCCAGCCCAAGTCACTGCATAGCTGAGGTGATAATAGAGTAACAGCAGTTTCTACAGAAAAGTACAGAAGAAAAGTATTTGTCTGCACAACCTAAGAAGGTAGTTAGTGAGCAAAGTTCTTGAAACTCCTGCCACCACTAATGTCTTCCATCTGAAATTTTCTCCCATTTACCCTGCGTGTTGTATGGACATAGTTGTTTGCATGTCGTCTCTCCCATTAGAATGGAAACTTTTTGAAAGCAGAGATCATGATTTTGTCATCATTAATCCCCAGTGCCTCATGTATGATCAGTTAATTAAAGAAAAGGTTAAAATTAGCAAGTTAGAATAAAGATAGGAAGAAGGCTACATGTTTCAAAACAGTTCCATCCTGACCAACCATTAACAATAGTACCAAAAACAACAATCATTTGAAAGTCTTAAAGTTTGTCAAATGCTTAATAAAATGCTTACTCAGAAAAGTAATAGGACACAAATAAAAGTAAAGAAATTGATCATGACTATCTCTATTTCATGGATAAATTTTAATTGATGTTAAAAGAAATCACATACAGAAGAGGCCAAGCAAACTCAGAAACCATGTTGGGAGTCAAGGACAACATCATTTTATAATATAAGCACACTCATAAAACATACAGTGAGAGCAGTGACAAAGGATTATGTCACAAAATAGCAAATGTAGTGAAGAAGAAAATGAAGCTTTAGATGATTTGCGAAGCCCAATTAAGACACATCATGCTAGGAAGTAAAAATGGTAGAAAAATAACAAATAGATGTGAAATGAAAAAGATCTCCTTGTATTTTAATAATAGAAACTTTTTATTTATTATACTTTTATCGCCAGAGCTTAGCACACTGCCTGGCCATTATCAATGGCAATAGAATTTTACACTTTTCAATACTACAGTCCATAATGTGCTATATGCAAAATTGAAAATGATACTCAAGAAAATGAAGTCTGGAAAAAACATCTAGGCATGACCAAAAATAGGAAAAAGAAAATGCTTCTCAAGAGACTAAACCAGGCCTCATTAGGATTCCCCAAACTAATTCAACTGGGAAATGGCTGAACTATTTGTGGTATATGATTGTGATGGAATACTATTGTGCTATAAGAAATTATAGGCAGGATGCTTTGAGAAAAACCTGCAAAGACTTATGTGAACTGAAACAAAGTGAAGTGAGCAGAACCAGGAGGACATTATACACAGTAACGGCAATACCGTGTGAATATTATTTGTGAAAGACTTAGCTATTTTGATCAATATAATGACCAAAGTCTGGAAATTCCAAAGGACCCTTGATGAGAAATGCTCTCTACCTGCCAAGAAAGAATTGATGGAGGTTGAATGCAGATTGAAGCATATTTTTTTTTAACTTTCTTTACTTTTCTTGTCTTTTTGCAACATGATTAATATGGAAGTATGTTTTGCATTATTTCAAATGTATAATTGATATTTCTTGCCTTCACAATGGGTGGGGGAGGGAAGGGACAAAGAAAGAAGCTGGAACTCAAAAAAATTAAATTATTATTTTAAATAAATAAATAATGTTAGGAAACTATCCTTCATGTGGAATATGAAAAGGATGTCTTTAGTTTAGATAATTGTGAATCCTAAACTTCATCGCTATGTCCCCTTCTCCAACTCCTCCTTCTGTCCACAAGTTGCTAATTCAAAATGGACCTTCATGGTTAGATGTACTCTTTATCACACAATTTGTTGCATTATAACAAACCTCCATATATCCATTGCTTAACAGAAGCACAGAGTAGAATGATACTACCAATATACCCTGGGGTAAAAAAGATTCCAGAATTGCCTTTTTTCCCTCATGATTCATTATGTTATAGGGTTGTGGTATTTTCATTTTTTCTCTCTCCTCTAGTATCTTTCTTCTTTCCTTTTCTTCCTCTATCCTTTTGTCTCTGCCTCTCTCTCTCTCTCTCTCTTTCTCTCTCTCTCTCTCTCTCTCTCTCTCTCTCTCTCTGTACTCTACCTTTCCCTTCCATTTTCCTCCCTTTCCTCCTTCCTTACCTCCCCTCCATCCTACTACAAGGGGATGTCATTTCCTCACAAACCTATAAAGTAGCTGATGTTGATAGCTGTGGATATCATAAATAGCTGAGAAAATATGTCTGACTCAAGTAAATCCTAATGTCATGCAAAAAGTGAGGTAGCATTACTTGGTTCTTCCTGACTCTATGGCTCTGACCATTAAGCAACCTACCTGACCAGATGATTATGTAAAGGAAACTGGACTAAGGACTAGGTGTATGACTTCATTGGTATAGGAAGTTCCCAGTGAAAAACATCTTAAAACAATATAAATACACATTCTCTACAAATTATAGTCTTAGATCAGTGATGTCAAACTGTGGCAAGGGGAAGATGAAATGACTGAGGAAACAAAGATTCAATCTTCCAAACATATTGATTTATTAAGCAATGCTTGCCAACTGCCTAACAAATCAGGACAAGGCTCCTTTCCCGGCTTAGGCCAGACCCCAAATACAGGTAGAGAAAGATTTATACATTAAAAACAATCAGATAAGACTAAGTAATTGACAAGAAACAATATAACATTGGGTAATCTGATTTCTAATTGGAGGAAAGACAAGGGATTTTCCAAGGTGGGAAGGGGAATGAATAGATATAATTCTCTGAAACCAGAAAAGAAAGGGACCCATTCTCTGCAAGAGTCTGTAAACAAAGGTACATGGAGCAATAACTGATCAATCAGTTTGGGGCCGGATTTCTGATAAGAATGTGGGTTGCTTTAAATGTACAACTGTGAGAAAACTCCTTGCATCAATCTTCAGATCTGACTATATTTCTGATTAGCCTAACCTAGGGGCTTGGTAAAGAGTCTCTAAACAGTTAGAGGAAGTATAGTTACCCAGTCATGCAAGGCTGGGCTCAAATAATGCTGTAAGATTTTCTCCCAATTCCCACAATTGAATAAAGTTTGCTCATGGGACAGAAATTGAACCTGACCCATAATTGAATAGAAAAGGAACTGAGCTAGCTCTAGAATTGTCACAAGGTAGAGTCAGTATAGTTCACTCAGTTCCCACAATTAATCACTTGTTATCCTAATGTCCTCTATTCTCTCAATTTCCTCAAAACTCAGAAAGAAATAGGATCCTTTCAACCATACATAAGGATCTCCGTGGACTACTGTCTTAGAAAACTACACATTTACACATATTTGTACGTGTGTGTGTGTGTGTGTGTGT
>JAQQSK010007902.1:0-13758 GCA_028658325.1 Potorous gilbertii | reverse complement strand
CATTAAAAAATAATTAGATTCTGTCAATGTTGTATGTATGCATACATGCACACATACACAGATGTACACATACATACATACACAACACACATTTATATCCAATAAAAGTGAATGTATAGATTTATTAACAAGTTCTTCCAACATTGTTCATTTCATGTAAGGTAAGGTTTAGTAATCTGGTAATCACAAAAATTTAATTTTAATCCAAATTAATTAAGGAAACATCTTTCTGCAAGTCATTTCTACAGTTCCCACCACATGCTATTGTAAAAAAAGATGTTGGGAGAATTATGCATGTAAAGAGAAAATTCTAGTTTGAACTCTTCATATGCAGATATGAAGACATACTCCTTTACTAATTTCATAATTCATAGGATCAAAACATAGAGAGAAACTTAGAGCTCATTTACTCCATTCCCAATGGAACTGAAACCTTTTTGGTAAAGTGACTTTTCCAAAGTCACACAGGCAGTAGGGGACAGAACAAGGATTCAAACACAAGTCCTTTCAATTCAACACTCTTTTCTATTATACAGTGTTTTCTCCTAATTATTACTTGGTTGTCAATGAATTCTCTTTGTCATGACTCATATTTAATGTAAAAATAAAACCAGATATTGATATAAGAAAATGTTCCCATCCACCTTAAAATTGCTTTAGCTTCTATATTATAGATTTTATTATACTGTATTTTCATATGTTATCTATATTACAATTATATTAATGCTTTATCTCATTCTGATTCAATTAAAATTAAGTATACAATGCATGGAGCAATGTTTTACTTACTAATCATTTGTTGACTAACTAAAACAGAGAAAGAAATTGTTATCTCTGCATATGGACATATTCACTAATGAGAAGATATTATCACTATAGAACTCCAACATAATTTTATAATAATCATACATGAACCATCAAAATTAGATTTTTCCTTCCAAAGGTTAAGATATGTGTCTGTATCTCTGATGGCATAATCGTTCATCTCAGGAAACATTTGTAGGTGGTCCGTGGATATGCTATTTAGTCATAGTCTGAGATGATATAAAGCAAAGCAGAAATCAGCTAACAGCTAATTTGCAATCTCTAAATATATAATTAGGTAATGGGAATTTTATAGTTGTAGTATCAACATGGAATCTTCCTTTGATATTCAGAATACTTGGGGTAAAATTTATCTTTGTGCTTGATTACAAAATGTCTAGGAAAACCCAAGGAAATGTATTCTATTACACACACGCACACACATACACACAAATATACATCCATATGTGTATATATGCTCTAGAACAAATCACACAAGTCTCAACAAGTATTTCTGAAGTGAAGAAGTAAGAGAAAGAGAAGAAAGATTCTTTCGATGACGATATTTAATAAACCAAAACATACAATGTACAATCAGGAATTTTTAAAGTGATTACTTAAAAAAAAATACTGAAGTTTTAGTGTGTATAAATGATTAACTATGATTCTCAAATTATATTTTTAAATGTAGTTACAATCTCAGTTAATATGATTACCTTATTAATTATTCCATGGCTTCTCCACTATTCAGTTTTCATTTATTTTATGCATTCTGGGTAGAGCACTGAATTCTGAGCCAGGAGCACATGAGTTCAAACAATGCTACATGGCATCTAGCATGACTTAACCTTGCTAAAACTCATTTTTCTTATCTCTAAAATGAAAGTAATATTAACGCCTGCCTTCCAGGATGGTTGTGCAGAACAAATGAAAGGACGCATGTAAAGTGTTTGGTAAACTTAAAGTACTATATAATATTAAGCTATTATTATTATGTTTAGAATAACACTTGAAATGTCTAGCATTAAATTTATATAACATATTGTTTAATGTATACTTCAGTAAATGCAACACTGATGAAAACACTGATGGTACTTTATGTGAATACTCTAATTATATTATGTCTACCTTGTGACTGTTCAGTCATTTCAGTTATGTCCAACTCTTTGTGATCCCATTTAGGTTTTTTTTTGCAAAGAAATTGAAATTGTTTGCCATCTCCTCCTCTAGTTCATTTTTTTTTCAGATGAGGAAACTAAGACAAATAGGGCAAAGTACCTTGTCCAGGGTCATACAATTACTATCTGAGGCCAGAGCCGAGTTCAGGAAGATGAATGTTCCTGACCACAGACAAGGCACTCTATCCGCTGTGCTACCTAGTTGCCCTGTTAATACTGAATCCTTCAATATTTTTTTCCATTCAAGATTAATCTCTGATATGTAGATTTCAGGGGCTAACCTACAACTTTCATCCATTGAAATAATTTCTTCCATTTGTCCCAAAGTAGTTTGTCCTCTTGTTCCTGTCTTATCATTAAGAAATTAATTTCCTTATCAGGGTGAGGCATGATGAAAAATTTTCCAAATTAAATTTAAATCTTTTTTCAATACAATATTCACAAACTTTTTAAAAAAACTTTAAAACCCACTATTTTAGTATTGTATTAACTTCTCATCCTACCTGACAGTTAAGGTCTGATGTCTTGAAATCACTATTATTTTTCAGGGGTGCCCAGATTGTGATCAGTACTTTCATAGCTAAGAAATGTACAGTAAGTTTATCTTAATCATCCTATTATATAGGGTTCATCTGTGAAATGTAAAGATATTGTTGAATAAGCCAACTATAATGAAGTAAAGAAAATACATTAGAACAGAAAAGGACATTAAAAAGAGGTGATGTTGTAGCCACTGAATAAAGACATGGGGATATCATCAAATAAACAACTATTCACTCACTTGGGCTTTTCTTTTAAGACTATCTAGTATATACTGGAAAAAAAAATTAAACCTGAATAATAGAGGTGATATAATTTTAAATTCAAAAGAAGTCAGAAATCTTTACTGTAGTATAATTGAAAATGCACACTATTTTTGGAATGAGAAAACCCAGCTTTGTGTCCCTGTTCTGACTCTTACTAGGAGTGTTGCTTTGGGCAAGTCTCTTCTCTTGTCTGTACTACAGTTTCCTCATCTATCAAAATAGGGTGTTTGGACTGAATGATGCCTAACATCATCTTTCAGGTTCTATTTTCTCCTGATACAGTATTTTTCCTTGTTACTATTAGAAATAATTAAATAAGACCAAATTTCTGTGGTGTAAATCCAACCATCTCTTTTGTTGCTTAGGCATAATTGTGTTAGAATAGAGACCCAGTGTGATATAGGGGGAAGAAAGTTAGCCTCGGAGTCAGAAGGATGGGGGCGGTGCAAGATTTTCTGACTCATACTAGCTTTGTGACCTTGGTGAGACCCCACCTCTCAATCCTGAGGGTAACTCCAAGACCCTAAGTTTCATTTGAGTTTCAGACCTGCCCTAGTAAAGGGAGTTTCTTTGCTGAGAGTGATGAAATCAGTCTGGGCCAAAAATAGTAGTCAGCGTGAAAAGAAATATATTCTGAAAGGAAACACTTTTTATACACTTACCAAATGAACAACCCCAAAAGTCACGTGATTTCTAATGTTCTCCCAGTAGATTTGTCTATTTTATAAAAACTAAACCCTAAACACAACACACATACATATAAAATATATTTTATTTTTATAATTCAAGAAGATAACTAAGTCCAAAATTATTTACCAAAATAGGGTATTAGCATGCAGAATCCTTGCAAACCAAAACAAAGTAAAAACCACACACCATCTATGTGATTTGTCACATGTTGTCTAGTGAAAAGCAACAATCAAGATACACACAGATTATATTGATACAAAAACATGCTATATAGACATAAGTGAGAGTACACATACACACACAGAGAATACATGTAGAAAGACTAATAACTGTGCAATATACTATATAAGGCTATTTAGACTTAATGGTTTTGATCAGTTCTTGGTTCTTGAGTACACAACTGTTGAGATTCTTGTTGTGATTTATTTTCAGATATCTAAATTCCTTGTTTATTGTCTGTATTAACGAACACAGTTAACATTAAGGTACCCTACATTTACAGAGAAATTATATACCATACACATCCTTCAGCCACCTTGACCTAAGATAATTCATTTCATGGCAAAGTTGAAACATAGTGAACAAGAATGAGTTACTGAATCAAGCTTAAGGCTTGGCATTATGTAAAACTCTAGGATAATACATTTATGTAAGGCTTGTCTTTTTCCCCTATTTGAAGAATATCAAACATTTTTTGTCCAGGACAGACTAAAAATAACTGCAGGGAAAAATAAATAAATCACATCCACAACCTCAAATAAAGAAGGCACGACATATTTGGTACCATCATACAAATTAAAACTAACAAAGACTCTTGTACTGGGTGCAATATATGTTGTTAATGTGATTAAACTAATTGTTTGTATTAAAAAAAATTCTGAGTACTTTTCAGAGTTAATTTACAGGTTTTTAAATGAACAAGTAATTTATTTTGGAAGGCCTTAAAGAGACATTCCCTGAAGGAGCAAGGAGTGTTACAAGATAAAATTTAATTACAGCAAACATTGATGTGTAGGCTAAACATATTATTTTAATAGCTTGCATTAGCATTAATTAAATCCCAAATTCATTTCTTTATAAAATATCTGTTTTTAATAGTGTCTAAAAAGGCTTGACCATGGACAAACTGGGGAAACTAATATTCCCCTTAGCTTCTTTCCTTGTGGGCAGAAAAGGATGAAGGAGATACAAAATATCTTCATATACTAGCTCAAGAAAACCTAAGAATTGCTTTCAGTTCTTAAAAGCTTAATAAGTTTTGAGGTAAAGAATGTTAGTTCTCTTTCCTCCTTATTTTATGTCTATTTAAAATGCCCTATAAAACCAGTGACTCAATCAGAGGTAACATTGGCCCCCAAACCTAAAGATTGCTGCCAGCAGTCCAACAATTGTACTTTAAGGGATGCTGATTAAACTTACTTCCTTTGTAAGTTACTTGGAATCATACCAGAATAAGACTATCTCCTCAAAACAGACTGGGAAGGCTTCATTGTGCCAGGACATAACCGATGTCATCAAGGGGAAACTGGTGAATAAGCAATTTCTTTCAGAGCAACTGTATATAACTTTTAGGACAAAGTTGCTGCCTAGTCACCTCGGGGTTTTTCCTGTGTGAGTCTTCCTCCTTCATAGCTTACTTCCTTCTCTTTGGTTCTAGCTTTCCCTTTCAAGTCATATGGCCAGCCCATGCAGAGAGCACAGTGCTGTGGACTGGTCATATTGTTCAAATGTAATGTACATTTGCCTAAAGGATTATTTTTCAGAGAACTCACACAAGGCAAGCACTCACATGGAGGTCATGAGAAGTGATACAAGAATACTTTCAAAGTCTCTTTGCAAACCTTAAGGTACTATGTAAATGCTTACTATTCTAATATTTTCCTCAAGTCTTCTCTTCCCCAAATCATTGTCTTTTCTAGTTTACCTACTTGTCTTTGTTTCTCTGTATTTCTATTGTTTATGTGAAATAGAATCCAACAAGCACATATTAAGAGTTTACAGTAAACAAGGCACTCATAGCTACAGGAATGCAAAGAGACATTGCAGACAATAGCAGCACCCAGAGCAGTAGTAACAGCAGTCACTGCAGCCGCAACAGCAATTATCCCTGACCTCAAGGGGTTTATATTCTATTGAAAGATAAAAAGATAAAAGTCCAGTCTTTAAGCCAGTTTCCAATCCAACTCATTGTATTATTGTTCTACCCCTATCTCTCCATCTTTTAAAAGAACAGAGCAGGAGATATTATCAAATGTTTTGCTAACCTCCAGGTTAGCATATCTACAGAATTCCCTGACCTACCAGCCTAGTAACCTTGTTAAAATAAGGGTAGGTTGGCATGACCTGTTCTTTAAGCCACAATGGTGTCTTTGTGATCACTCTTTTCTTTCCTACATGTTTATTAACCATCCCTTTAACAATACTCTATAGAATTTGGCCAGAAGTTGAAGTGTGCTGACCCATTTTTTGGTAAAATCCTTAAATCCGGATAGCATATACACTTCTCTAATCTTACCATACCTCTGTCACTCTCCAGAATTTTTCAAAGATTTACTAATATTTTCAGTATCCTAGGATGTCAAAGTTCAAGATGGCTTCCAAGATTTCTTCGGCAATTCATTTGGGCTGTGACAAATTCATCAAGGGTTCCAATATGAATTTTTAAAAATTTTCCCATAATTTGTCTCAGGAATCAACTCCATATTTTCATTTTATTTCTATCCTTCTACTGCAAATATTCTCCATTCAATTCCTTGTATATCAATGGGTGGTCTTTTTTTTTAATAAGTTCCCCTCTTTCTTCTCATCATGACTGTCTTTATCTTCATGAATATATTCCTGAGAACTTTTCATCCTTCCTGGGATGACTTTCACCTATAAAATTTTAGCCCACATATGCTACCCAAGAGTTCCCTAATTCCTTTATAACTGATTTTCCTAAAATCTAGAATTTACAACAAGGTAAGCACATTTATCTTTGACTCTGTCCCTGGTTCAGATTGTTTGTCTCTTTCAAATTAGAATAGTCATTTACCTCCAAAATTCAAAATTCACATTATTTGTACTGGTTCTTCTTTGTTAATAACAAGGCAATTCTAGAATCTTAAGTTTTCCTTTTTGGCATCTCTATCTTTTGACACAAAGATACAAAAGATATTAAGATCATTAAAGCAAGCATGAAATTTTTAAACTCATTTTTCTTTCGAGCAAGCTACTACCTACCCTTCTATATGTAAAATCCCACCAGGCTCTTATCACTGATCCTAATGATACAAATGCACTTTCCCAAATCAGAAACTCCAGTTCACCTTGATTTTTAAGCCATATATTGTGTATGTTGGGATAAAATCTGATGTTACGAGTTTATTGCTGTCTCATTTCTTATCTTTTGTCTTTTATGAATTTCTGGATATCTTTGCTGCTATTTCTGGAATATAACTTGGTGTATATATGCAAATGTTTTTTTTTCTCTTCTTCCTTTTCAGCTTAAAAACCCTTTAATTACATTTTCAATTATGTTAGTCAACACTCATTTATTAAGTGTTTACAATATGTCAGGTTCTATGTTAAGAACTAGGGATACACAGAAAAAAAACAAAAACACTCTCCTGGTCTTTCAGGAGTATATTTTATTAGGTGTCCTTTAGGGTCCATCACTCATGACATATTTTAAACCATAGCACAGAAATCCAAATTCCATCTTCAGATTCCATCATCTTAACCAACTGTTTGCTTACCAATTTTGCTTTTTTCTTCTGAACACTTTCACAAATATCAGTAGCAGTGGAGAAAACAACCACCTGTTCCCCTAAGGGCTTCACTTTCTTGTCCAACACTTAGTCATCTTTAGCAACGCTTTCTAGATTCTTTCTGGCAGTATAATTTATGCTCATATCAATGATCAGAATTGGCTAGCAGTCATCAATTTTGGCAAATCTTAGGAAGTACTTTGTCATAGCATGGATACATAAACCAGGAAGACCGTTTCTTTTTGTTATGATGATTGCCAGACAGCTATGTACCCCCTTCCCCCAAATCAGATATTTGGTCATTGCCATTATTTGTCTCTACTTCTTTTGACCTCAAATGGATGCTCTCTTAGCAGACAGCACCTGTGGATCTGTGACCCCATTGTCTGAAGGGTTAAGAGCTGTTTCTTCATTAAAGGTCTCAATTGTCTTTTCTTCGGTTAAGAACCAAACCTATTTGTTTTTATAGATGAGGAAACTGAGGCCCAGAGTAGTTAAGTGATGCAGGTAGCTGATACAGTGTATAGAACTCCCGACTTGTAATCAGGAAGTCCTGAATTCAAATCCTGCCTCGCACAATTACTAACTGCATATCCCTGGACAAGTCAATGAATTTTTCTCAGCCTCCATTTCCTCATCTGTAAATTGAAGAGAATAATAGCATATATATCAGGGTTGATGTGAGGATAAAATTGTCAAGTACTTTTCAAAATGTTACATGCTAGAGAAATGTCAGCTATTGTCCTCCTCCTCCTCCCCTGCTTTACCTAGGATGACTTAAGTAGTAAGAGGCAGAACCAATATTTCAAACTTTAATCCAAATATTTTGCCCTCTCTGCAACATCCAGTCTTACACTGGATATACTGATATATATGCAACTGATGTGTAATAATTGTTATTGAATTTAATTTTACTAAATCCTGTCCATCATTCTGGAATTTTGAGGTAATTTTACATATAGACTCTCTTATCTAATGTTTTAAAGTTAGTACTATACAACTTTGTATTGTCTATAGATTCGATAAGCATACCACGTAAATCCCATCCAAGACATTGATAAAATTATTGACCAACACATGGCCAAGGGCAGATCCATGGTGCATTCCACTAACAACCTTATATCAAGTCTACAGTTCATCACTAAAAATTACTTGAAAGTTTACCTTAGTACATTATTACCTAGTCTATGTTATCTATTGAAATTGTAAGAAATTGTCAAATGCTTTCCTCAAATCTGACATTCCCAACCATGTCAAAAAAAAGTAAAAGTAGCCCAGCATGACCTACATTTAGTTAATTTGTAAAAACAAAAACAAATGAAAAGACTTGGGTTTAATATTAACTTGATGAGCTCTCAGTTAATCTCTTGCATGAGAATGTTATTTTATTAAAGTAGTTGAGGTCTTTTTTACAGTGAGTAAACTGTGCTTCATTTTTCTATGTTTGTACTTTTGGTATTGTTACTCATTAATTATTTATTACTTCCCAGGTTTTTTAAAGCATTTTCCAAATATTATCTCTTGGAATACTTATAGGAACCTGTAAGGCTAGACAGGCAGGCATTAGTAGTACTCCATTAATATTATCCTATGTCACAGAATGCCTGACCCAGATGTTCTGTCTTTTATACTATTAGGCCTTTGCTTTCAATCTGACTTCTCACTCTAGCTCACAATTCTAACATTCCCCTTGAAATAGCTACAGGAAGTCATGGTCTCTACTCCATACTTTTTCATTTGTATTCCAATACGGGTGTGTGTGTGTGAGAGTGCATATGCATGTGCTTTACTTCACCAATATGTTCTACGTCTCCTTCCTTTGGAGATGTAAGGCTCTTACATCCATTATCAATAATCCATTAGTCAGAGGACAGCTAGGCCACACTCTTCTGGGCCAAGCTGGTCGCATCCTGATAAAGACTCAGAATTCCAGGGCCCGCTTACAGGAACATCTGAGGGTCTTTGCCCTGTCTACCTTCCAGGAGTCAGTCTACTCACTAATTCCTAGAAATTATTTAGCAATGAATTATACTTCTTCCTTGACAAGCAGGTCCTGAAATGAGAAACTGTGATGGTGTCCCTTATCCTTCTTCTGAACTATATTGACCCCAAACTCCAATCAACACTTTGACCCTACCATTCACTCCTAATCAACCCCTTCTTCCCTACCCTGAAACCATTTAGAATTTTAGAAACTGGGAAAGAAAGAATAAAATCGAAGAAAATATGACTGAGGGAAGAGAATATGACCGAGGGAAAAGAAGAAAAGAGATGTTACCAAGTCATTCAATGGGTACCAAGTAGAATTAAGTATGCCAAAACAACTGAACTCCATCATTCTCCTAAATGCCTCAGTTGCTTCTTTTTCCCAACATTCTTCTCTCTGATTAAAATCAGCTTAAAACAAGGTCATGGGAGAGATAGACTGACAGAGACAGAGATAAAATTTAAAAAGGGAAGGAACTGAAGTTAGAGGGGGGGAAAGTGAGGCAAGGAAAAGGGAAAGAGAGAGAAATGAAAAATACAAAATTAACATCAGTCACAGAAATGGTTCTGAAGGATTCCCTTTATCATGAGGTCAGAGAAAGTATCTTCTTAGTGTGTATTTGGGAATCAAAGGTCTTGTACCAAGACTGAATTCTCTCCCAGTTAGGCTTTTTCTATTTCCCTTTACCCACATCCACAACTGTAGCTAATGAGCACTCATCCCCAAGACTGGCCAAGCATCTGGAACTTTCCTGTTACTTTTGTCATGTATTCTCTATCTACACATGTAAACAGGAATAATAATATCTATCTTATAGGATTATTGTGGGATAAAATAATGTGTAAAGCATTTTTAAAATCATAAAATGCCATTTAAATGTTAGCTATTACCATATATTATGGGTATAACCCTCATAAGCATGATTATTAAATAGGAAGAGGGGAAAAAAGATACATTTCTGCTTTTGGAGTATTTGCAGATGTGAGAGAGAAGAGGAAGAGTCAATGGAGTGGGGAGGGAGAGGTTATAATCACTCTAAGGAATGATTCATTTTTTCTAGTTAGAATATCACTTTTTCCTTCCTTCTTTCTCTTAACAATATAAACCAGGATATTAAGCGAGATGTGAATGCAGGAACTAATCGGGAGAAAATTCCTCACTCAAGATGGGACCTGACTAAAAGTAAAATACACTATCTAGTCAGAGGCAGATAGGAAGGCTATGATCTACACTATTGTGTACTTACACATACACACATCAGATACATCTGCATTGATCAAGGCTGGGGCAAAATCCTGCTGAATTTACGTATGTATGGATGCATGCATGTATGTATGTGTATACATGTATATACACACATATATACATATATGTTGTTGTTTTGTGTTTGTCCTTCATTGCTGAAGAAGACCATGCCATCAGAGAAATGATGACATGACTTGCACTTGACCTTGTTTTGCCGGAGGGAGGAAGGGTATAAATATATATGTGTTGGTGAATATGTACATACATATGTATGTGTGTGCACATGCATGGGTGTGTACACACATATATGTATGTGTATACACATTGCCATATACATGTAGAGATAATTACATATTTATCTACTTAGAGACATATTTGTGTTTATGTTTACATCCGTGGATGCATATTTGGATGCATATCCAAAGCTACACAAATATATCTATACTAAGTGTGTATATGCGTCTTTCACCAAATATAAATATAACCACGATGCGATTCTTCTCATTCATGTATTTGTACGTAAGTGTAATATATATCGTCACTCTGTGTATATATACACATTCATTTAGATAGAGAGAGAGAGGCTATGTGGAAATGTTGCTACAGTGCTAAAGCTGAAGTCAGGAAAAGCTAGGCTCATAACCTGCCTTTGACATTCACTTACTGGCTGTTGATAAGCAAATCATTTTACTTTTCGAAGTGTCAATTTCCTCATCTATAAAATGGGGATAATAAATGTACCTGCCTCCCAAGGTTCTTGGGAAGATCAAGTGAGATGATCCACTCATATTCATATTGGAGACATTCATGTAAGCATATAGGAAATTCATTACTATCCATGACAAGCAGACTTTCCCAAAGAATGGAAATGTGGAGTTGATGTTAAGATATTATAGGATACATAGGATAACACATTATTATTTTTTCTTCATTTTTTGCAAAATGCCTCTGGCTTTTAAATTACATATGTAGGAGAAGTACATGATAGAACATAAAGTGATGATGTGAACTCTATGAAATATCCAAGTCAACGTTTCATGGATGAGCTCAGGAAGTCTATACACAGAACCACAATAGCTCCAGCTTGACCATGCTGTGCCAGGCAATTTATACAAAGTTTCCTTGTATTTCCCATTCTAGAGTATTCTCTCCCTTACTCCACTGTCAAAATAGGCATATGGTGACATGATGCTTCAAAGCACAGTGGTACAATGGAAAGACAAATCAGGAGATGGGTTCAAGTCCTATCTTTGTCATAATGTGACCATGTACTAAGAGGAAATTTCAAAGAATAATGGCCATGCTGCTCTTCAGTGTGTGGAATGCAGACATCATGAAGGAGACTCACTTTACTTCCTAGATGCCCTAAATAACTGTGTATATTATAGTCCAGTTGTCAGTTTGCATAGGTGGAGGGAATTCAGATCATATGTTCAGACACAAAGAAAATACAGAGCTAAAGTATGCAGAATGTATTTTGGTTTCATTTTCAATTTCATTCAAGAAACTTGTATAAGTGCCTACTATGTGTAAAGAAATGGGATAGGTTAATACACAGATAAAACGCAAAATCTTCCCTGAAGACGATTAAAATCTCCTGGGAATGGGGTAGAGGAGGGGAGTTTCCAGTAGCTATTCTCTAGAATCTGAAATGGTAACACAAATGGAGTTCTAGCTTGACTCCATTTTATTTACATACATCACTACACTGAGGCTTTGTGATCTGTTTTATGTAGGTTCACTTTCTCCCGAAGCACATTACAACTTGTTTACTCCTTACAGAGATATCCTTTTTAAGTCTCAGATGTAGATAGATAGATTAGGCAGACAGACAGATAGATAGACAGATAGATATGTAATAGATTAGTAACAGAGTAGACAAAATATCTAGATAGGTAGAAACAAATAAAAATAGGTATATATGGGTAGATAGGTAGATAGATAGACATATAAATAGATGGATAGATCTATAGACAGATAGTGATAGACCTACAGATAGACCTATATAAAAGATACACAGGCAGACCTATAGATGGATAGATAAATAGACAAACAGACAGACAGACTGACTGACCAATCTTCATTGATAAAGGCTGGGTCAAATTTCTGCTAAATATCACAGAAAGAATTTAGACAGGGTCTCAGACAAAAGACATTCAAACAGTCCATCAATGGGTGATGAACACAATCTCCTTCAGTTTGATAGATCTTGCAAGAGCTTTGCATGGTATTGATGTAGTCTTGAAGAACCAAATCCTGGTGCAACATGAGAGGGGGACAAGACTTGCTGTCCTTTAATCTGTGGGCCAGAAGTTAGAAACCATTAGGAGGCATTAGGGCACCTGTAGGAGATGTTTTCAGGTTGAAGATCACAATACAGGGAGTAAAAAGACTTTATTCCACTTCCGGTGTAACTGTACCCTTTAAATTCATTGAATTACTCCATTCATCTTTACAGTAGTATACCGTAGGCATTTTCTTTATGAGAAATTCAATCATATCACTTATAAAGCACCTTCCTTGGATACAGAGCACTGCCATAGATAGATCCAGGATTTGGAGCAAACATATCACCCACTATTCTCAAGAGCTCACAATGAGAACTCCTCCTGAGATCTATTGATTGCTAGGCACTTGACATGACTGCCAGAGGTGTCCAAAAATGGTGATTTTTTTTTTGCAGTGGTATCAACAATTATGATGCTAGAAATATAGCACCATTTACCAAGGAATTCACTGGGTTGTTTTTTAAATACTAAGGAATATTTTAATATCAATCATCAAACATACCATTTTCAATGTATTTTCCCAAATAATACACTTAATTGTAATCAGAGAAACAGCTCCATTGACTTGCCTTACCTACCTCCAGTCTCATTTTTCAACCCCTGGAATTGTCCAAATCCAGGGAAAGAAAAGCTAAAATAATTTCAAGGGTCAATCCTTCTTAGGTAAGCTTATTCAAAGTCCTCCACTCTCCATAAGAACAGATAATAGTAATGTATTCTGCACTGGGTCATTTGTGCAATAGATCTGTTCTAAGTACACAGTTCTCAGTGCAGAATAGAAGGGACATGGTCTACGGCCTCACAATGTCAGTCTCAACTCAGTAATACAATGCTGGGTGCCGCCCATTGGAGTCACAAATCGGTAAGCTTTTGTTGATTTCCTTTCTGTGGATTGCCTGGACCCAGATCTTTGGCTCTTAGCTCAGCCATTAAGTCAAGTATAAAAGGCAAAAACTTAGTGGGTAGCACTAAGGTGCAGAAACGTTAAAAAATTCACTTCCCTTTTTTTTT